>JAODKL010000040.1:6174458-6186808 GCA_026780765.1 Petrocephalus schoutedeni
CCCCCCCTTCCCCCCCCCCCCCCCCCCCATGAGGAATCACACTGTGTTTACTCCTCACGGAATTCCGTTTTTTAACTATGCATGCCACAATGATTTTAATAGTTTTTCATGTTGGATAATTAAACCACCCTGCTGATAACCAGCTCCATAGATGAGCAGTGAAGATATCGGCTTCACCTGCACATGGTTACGCAGATAAGTGTCGGGGATCATTTCTTGTCCCTCTCCCCGAAGAATTTCTATTATCCTACACGTGGGATATGAGACATCATCGGTATGCATGTAACAGGCATATTTTTCCATATAAATCAGCACGAAAAAATTCCAGCCCCTGTTTTACATAATAATTGGTATGTTTTAATTAAATGTATCTTTGTTAATCTCTGTGTTAAAATTTCTGCTAATTTCATTGCTTTTACATTAAAATGCTCCATGTGTCTTACAAATAATCAAGCACCAGTCTAAGAAATCTGCTCCATTCCCACCATGCACCAGTCGATCAGACCTGCTCCATTCCCACCATGCACCAGTCCATCAGATCCACTCAATTCCCACCATGCACGAGTCCATCAGACCTGTTCCATTCCCATCATGCACCAATCCAGCAGATCCACTCAATTCCCACCATGCACCAGTCCATCAGACCTGCTCCATTCCCACCATACATGAGTCCATCAGATCTGTTCCATTCCCATCATGCACCACTCCATCAGATCTGCTTAATTCCAATGATGCATTGGTCCATCAGACCTGCTCCATTCCAATCATGCACGGATCCATCAGACCCACTCAATCCCCACCATGTACCAGTTCATCAGACCTGCTCAGTTCCCATGATACATCAGTCCATCAGACCTGCTCCATTCCCATCATGCACCAGTCCACCAAACCTGCCTCATATCCATCTCTCACAAGAACGTCAGACCTGTGTCACTTTCCAAATCACTGGAAATTCAGTTCCCGTTATCCAGCCCTACATTGGTCTGACACAATAAGCCCTCCGACTTCAAACCAAGGAGATTATCACCTTTTATCAGAGACTGTAAACATTATGCATATGTCTGTGTGATGTGTACACGTCACACAAACATTACACACATGAGATTAAGGAGACTGGCACCACGCCGCAAAACAACAGCACCTTTTCTCCTCTGATTCCGGCTTCTTTATCCCTCCGGCACATCCTCCCAGCTCTCTGCCAGCAGAGGTGCCACCATCACAAACGCCTTCACAACGTGTCACCAGTCCCGGGACACGGCGATTCAAAGGTGTCTCCGGCCGTGCAGACCCCCGCAGGCCCATTCCAGGGAGAATACTCCTTATAGAGCGCCTCTGAGATTCTGGCCTTTAGCCTTCGGCACTCCTGGGGAGTCAGAACGGCAACAAATGTGGGCATGAAAAAGCGCTGGACGGCGTAAGCGGACAGCCGGCAGAGTCGCCTTTGGAAAGCTGTCAAACCTGCGCGATGCGCAGGAAGTGGCCAGCTCGGCACAATGAGGCAAGACCTCCCTATTGTGCACCCATAATTGATTTCAGGATAAAGCGAGATTTAAACTCACTCTGTGTTTCAGACATATTCATGTGTCATTAGTGAAGGCCCCCATTTTATAACTTTGTTACAAAGGCGAGGATAAAGTTTAACAGCTCAGCTAAACTGTGCTCCTTTAAAGTGCATCCTTAATGGATATTTGAAGCTTGACATTGAGGATGACTTTGGACAAAGGCAGATCCTAATGAAGGTTTTATGGGACAAAAGGCAAATTCAGGCCCATTTTACTGCACTCTTGGAATGGCTTGGAATGACAGATTAACTAAATAGTGCCAATCCGCCCAGCGCTTTAGAGGCAGATAAATAAACTGGGCCCAGTGTCGCCGGCTTGGCACAGACATGCCCCCCCCCTGCTCCTTTCCGTCGCTCAGCTGCCCCACGCTGCGCGGGATGCAGGAACCCCAACCTCAGCGGAGGGGCACTTTCAGACAGAGCCGTGCTGCGGTCCCATGCCCCGGATGCCTCCTCCATTCTCCGTCCCGAGGGCCGAATTACAAGTTATGTTTACCTGGAAAATTGATGGGTGTTCAAATCGTGGCTGCAACACGAGCCGTGCAACTTCTGTTTCCGTGGAATACGGGCTCTCCGACTCGCTGACAACCCGACCGTGAATTAGCGGCCTTCCAAAGCGACCCGCTTTTAATGCGCTGCCACCAAAATGAAAACCCGCGAATAAAAGAGACCATTATCGTAGTGGAATTAGCAGAAAGAGAAGCACAGAAAACTGGGCTGGTGAGGTGCTACCACTTAAAAAAAGAGAGTGCAAGTTCTGCTGGAAAGTGCTAATCCCACACATTTGTGTGCCCTATAACATTGCTTACAAACATATTACAATGTGTACTCATCTAAACAGCTGGATGTATTACTGGAGCAGTTCAGGGTAAGCACTTTGGTGACCAGGAAAGGCTTCATCCTGACCGCAAACCCAGCAGATCAGAGAGTAGGAAACCATCTCCTTAACCGCTGGGCCACACGCTGGCGGTCAAGCCTCATTAATCACATCTGTACATTTAAAGATGCTATACAGCCTCGACTGGATGCCGGGCGTTCATAGTGACGGGAAAGCCGACCGAACAGCCATGCGTTTGGTGGGAATAAACTGGGCGATTTGGATCCGATTTGCTTGGGAATTAAGGGCGTGAAGGTGAGGCCTGCCAAAGCAACTGGAAGTCATCTCTATGACAACCAAATGTTCATAATGTAATCACAGACATCATTTCCGACTACTGCAGCCGACTGGGCCTTGATTTTGAGGCATTTTACATGTAAATGGCCACCTTTGCCCTGTAGCAAATATACATAGTCATTATCAACACACTTTCTGGCCTCTTTAGGGCCTAGCTGAAGTAACTGGTGTGGAGAATTAAGCACATGGAAGCCAGCAGGGAGTCACACAGCGAAATGCGACCATGTCGGTTGTTAATATCAAGGCCATTCATCCCAGAAGATGAACCCAATGCTTTCTTCTGCCATCCCAGGGCCTGAGATCAAACATCCATCTCCGTGAACCTTGCAGATGTCACTGTCCCACGTGCGCTGGACCAGATGTCACCATCATTATGGCACAGAGATGAACAGGTCACATGATAGACTGCTCAAACCCCACCCCAGGATCTGAGACCCCCCCCAATCTGACACTCCTGTCATATGCTGGGCTCTTTCCGACACTCGAACAAACCACCTTGAAGTGAGCGTCTTTCCTGGAAACTCATTAAAAATCAAACCTTTATACCAGCCTAAATCGAGCCTCATCTTCTGTGACAGTGAGGAGTTGGGAGCTGAGCACTGGCAAACAGCACCACAAAACGGCATTTGACCTTTGGCAAGAACACAGTCACACCACGTTTCAGGGTCAGAGGAAATCAAAGGAATTAGTCAGAAAAAAACAACAGTATCCCCCCGATTACAGCAGGCTTCTGCCAAAGAGGATTTAAAGCTTAACTTTTTAAGATTTACCAGACTTAGGTTGAGGACAGACAGTAATTGAATAAGATATTTGCATAAGGATTACTACACAAGTTATAATTTGTTTCATTTACTACATCCAAAAGATATACTTTTTTTTATCTTGCAAGAGAAAAAAAAAGTGACCTGTGTTTACACACACTGACTGCTTGAGAAAAACATCTGGACTGTGAGCTTTATTCACATCCGAGTGCCGGCCGCGGCGTGGAAGCCGCCCGCTGCAGCCGTTAGAGATCCAAATGCACCGCGACCCACTTCCTGTCCCGCAGAGCATCCCGCGGCTTGCGGGTGTTGTTTTTACAAAAAGCCTCCATCCGTAAGGAAATGTCCGGAGGCTGCTTCGGGATTCTGCTGTCTCCCAGCCACACCGATCACACCAGCGGCAGAAAAAACACAGGCTGCTCTGTCATTAAGCTGCCGCCCAATGGTGTGATTTAAGTGGTACACCTTCAGATGGCAAAGCATCCATACCCATCTGATGGGGGGCCCTGGCCAAAGGTTTATATACATTTAGCAGATGCTTTTATCTAAAGTGAAACATAACTGAGAAACTAGGCTCACACAGTCTCTGGAGTAGATTGGGCTAAGGATCCTGGGACCCTGAGATTTGATCCTGGAACCTTCCAGTCACAGACATAAGATCCTAACCCACTGAGGCATGGGCCGCTATAAAGCCTGCAGGAACAGCAGAGTGATGCTGTACCACAGGATGGACACTGAGCATGTATACTAATGCACCTGTAAAGTAAAGGAGGCTGTGGTGGGGGCAGCTAGTCAACAGCCCCTCGTGGCAGAAGGACCAGGATCCCAGCAAGAGAGAATCAGCGCAAGACAGACGGGCCAATGAGGGTGACTGGGCAGCAGTTAGAGGAATCGGGAGCACGTAAGGGATGCCAGATGGGGAGTGGACAGGCCTGGCACGGAGTCCTTCTGCATAACTACATGGTGGAAATAGAAAATTACCCTGACAGAAAGCCAGTGAGCAAAAAGGCAGTGAGCAGAAGAGCAGCAGGCCAGTGAGAAGAAAGACAGTGAGCAGAGGGCCAGTGAGATGAAAGACAGCCAACCAGTGAGAAATAAGGCAGAGAGCAGAAAGGCAGTGAGCAGAGAGGCAATGAAAAGAAAGACAGTGAGCAGAGAGGCAGTGATAAAAAAGCAGAGAGCAGAGAGCCAGTAAAAAGAAAAAAACAAAGAGCCAGTAAGAAGAAAGAAGCAGTGAGCCAGTAAGCTGAGTGCCAGTGAGCAGAGAGCAGCAGGCCAGTGAAAAAAAAGCAGAGAGCAGAGAGCCAGTGAGAAAAAAGCAGAGAGCAGAGAGCCAGTGAGAAAAAAGCAGAGAGCAAGTGACAAGAAAAAACATAACAACATGGTGGAAATAGAAAATTACCCTGATAGAAATCCAATGATCAAAAAGGCAGTGAGGAGAGAGCCAGTGAGCAGAAGAGCAGCAGGCCAGTGAGAAGAAAGACAGTGAGCAGAGGGCCAGTGAGATGAAAGACAGCCAACCAGTGAGAAATAAGGCAGAGAGCAGAAAGGCAGTGAACAGAGAGGCAGTGAAAAGAAAAGCAGTGAGCAGAGAGCAAGTGAAAAAAGAACAACAGAAAGCCAGTAAGAAGAAAGACAGAGAGTCAGTGAGCCAGTAAGCTGAGCGCCAGTGAGCAGAGAGATAGCCTAGACTAACTGCCAAGGTTTCAAAGCAGAGGTGAGCCAGCACTGCTGCCTGAAATGAAGCCATAACCAGTCACCCCCCAAAAAAGGGGGGCAGGGACAAGCGAAAGGAAGAGGTCCAAAGCAGCACCCCGACATGGTGCAGCGGGCTGGGGGAGATAAGGCAGGGGGGGGGGTGAAGCGCGAGCCTCTCCTGAAGACTGATAAGTGTAATCAGCAGAGCAAGAGTGGAGCTGGGAAGCCAGCGGAGATCCTCCTGATAGGAGAGGATGGAGTGATCTACGGTATCGGGAACAGCAGCCACATAGAGAGTAATTAGGGCCCGGCGAGGAGGTGCTGTGCACACAGGGAGCTGAACAAGCAGCGGCCTGAACGCGCGGCGGTGCCACCGTGACCACGGCTTCTAGCCTCACGTTTACCCCCACTCACTGCTACTGGTGCATAGCCCTAGGTGCATCCTCTCTGTATCCTGGCCCGTATTCCCCCGTCGGTGACCCACTCAGGCCAAGTCCGGTCAGCATCCGCAGCCGTGCCTGCCATCTGCGCAGCCGTTCCGGGGTCAGGCGCTGCTCCCGGGCAACTGCAATAAATGCTTCTCCTAAAAGCGGCGGTATGGTAATTAAAACAAGGTGTAAATAGCGCTGGTGGTGAGGGGCCTGACTGGCACGAGCGTGGCGCCGACCTTTGCTGGGACATCGCTCACTAAACGAAAAAGAAGCTTCTCCACAGGTGCCAGACCTATGCTCTAAACGGTGCACTCTTCACCGCAGGCTGCTTCTTCCTCCATCCCTGCGGCCCTCGACTCCGACAGCATGCGTCCTTAGTTCGGCGGGAGCCTTGGGGTGTCTCAGAAGTGGCTCGCTACCTACCGCAGAGCTGACCAAGATTTGAAGAAGAGGGAGCAATTCTGGAGTCGCGGGAGGAAGACACGGAGGAGCAGAAGGGGCGTGGTACGCCAAGGCACTGCGGAGCGCGTGGTTAACATCGGCTGGGAGATGGCGAGTGAGATCGGAGTGCAGAGCGTCCGTGAAACAATCAACATTGTCACGAAACAAGAAAAGGAGAGAGCCATTTCTGCTTCCTGTGACAGTCGCAAATCAGAGGGAAGGGGGACGCTGCCAGCGGCGTCTCACTCTAACCGCGGAAAAGGGGGAGGAGCGGTGTGGATCCCGCACTTCCAGGCCGATCCATCCCATCGCTGTACAGATTAAAACAGACACCGGCAAGGAGCTGAGACTCTCCCGCCTTTTTCAGTGCAGCTGGCATTCTTAACCAAAGGAACACTATTTACTCACTTTGAAGACGCCTGCCACTCTAAGTGGCATATATCTTTCCAAACATATCATATTTTATACATCTGTAAGGCAAATGTAGCACGTTTACCATTTTTAGCTCTTAGCAGCCCAGAACTTCACTGATCCGCCTGCAATACAGATACCAGGCACCTGCGACTTCTCCCGCTCTCCACGAATCATTATAGAAGTTCTGCTCCTACCTCTCTCTGCCTGCTGTATTCAAATCTAACATCCATCCATCCATTTTCTGTGCTCAATCACAGGGGTCTGGAGCCTATCCATGGGCACCAGCCAGGTAATAACCTAGCATGGGGCGCCAACCCATCACAAGAGATCTAACATGATTGTCATTCTTCTTTTTTTTTGTGGGTCAAAGCAAATGTTCACCCTCACTAAAATGTCCCCCGAGTCTTGATCCAGTTGGGATGCAATACAGTATTTTTAATTAGCCCACTTCTGCAAAAAACACTCATGCCTAATTCTTGCTGTTTGCAGAAGCAGCATCATTGAACTCTACAACAGGATGCCAGTGTCATCAGAACTAAAAGAAATGCGGAAGGGCAAGATGCCGACATTCACACGTGTGCTCATCCCACATGTGGCCGCGCGGTGAGGCTCGCCACTCGGCGACATGCTGGGAGGGAGAATGTGGGATTGTGGAATGCGTCTATAATCTCAAATCAATGACAGGGGGCCCATATGGATGACACTTCTGTCCAAGACAAGCTCTGTCAAAATTATGCACCCATCTGATCCGCCGATATATGTTTCACAGGATCTAACACTCCTATTGTGGAGCGTCTCAACTAAATCACACATACCCATGCGAGGCCCAACATTCCAAGTTTTATGGCCCCTGAAGGTAGGAGCCTTGAAATAAGGGCCAGCCTGGTACCAGGGGGTCTAACCCGCACCCACGCACTCAAGACCACTTAGAGCACAGGGGAAGCCAGGAAAAGCCAAGAAATCAAAAGAAGATACGTGTGAAGCTGAGCAGTGAGGCCTGCCGTGGACAAAGAACTCCAAAGCCTTGTCACAAAAAACTTCACCAAAAGAGAGGGTACAGCACAAAACAACTACTCCAGTATCATCCATCAGTATCACCAGCTTCCTCCCTCATCACCTCTGCAACCACGTAAACCCACCTCAATTTCTTTAATGATTTAACTGGTTCTAATTAATCTGTTTTGTAGTTTGGGTTGCCTGTTTAAGCCGTAGGCTTGCTTTGCAGAACAGTATTTTGTTTTAAGGATACTCAATTAAATCTAATCACTGATTTTATTTTGTGTTTGTATCATGTTCTGTGTAATGTCTGTCCTGTATTAGTTGTAGTATTAGCAATAAACGCATGCTATTTCCCCTTTTAAATCTCCGTCTCAGTGAGTTCTCACAACAGGTCACTTCATTGGTGCGAAACCACTACTGAGCTTTTCAAGTCCCAATCTCATCCTCAAGTATCGCGAGACTCTCTCTACGGCTGAGAATAGTCGCTAGGTTACAGAGTGAAACTGTAATGAGTGAATTTGATTTGTATTCTGGACCTAAATCTTCCAGCAATTGACTAATTGGGACTCCTGTAATAGACTTTGATACTGGAACAACTACTCAAGCATAATATGTCATTAGTAATTACCAATTAATTAATTAATAAGTATTCAATAATTAATTTCCTAACTGAACATTGGTCAAAACACACAATTTGTTTGAGCTGTTATTTCCTACAGAGGTTAGAGAGTGAATCAGGTTCTCCATTCGCTGGGGCCTCTATACTTGATACACTCTGAGTTCCCTCTGATGGATGATATCCATATCTCCGCAGCCTTCACTGAAGCCCCATGTCATTCAGACTTTTATTCTCCTGCTAAACGCACTAACTGGTCCCATGGCTCCAATCTAGCGCTGCACAAGGTCTCTACCTTCAACCGTCACAGGTCAAGAAACGACATGCATATACAGAAGCATCAACGTAATCGAGATTCAAGTCTACATGAGCGTAGGGTCCTCCCCACACAAACACACACAGAACTATCAATCCGTCTGGTCTATGCAAGTATCAGGTCAAACTCCACACATGCATTGGTTCTCCTTGGACCAAATTGTGACCTGCGACGGTGGCACAGGGGATATCGTGCTGCTTTCAACGGCACAGCTCCACGGACAGCACTGAAATTACCCAACAACTCCAAGACGGGTACATTCACCCCAGCTGAGAGAGGAATCCGTGAGGTAACCTTCTTTTTCACCTTCAGGTACACCATTCTGGAGGTGGCGGGGGGGAGAAGTAATCCTGACAGCTGTGTAACAGGCTTCAAAGCATCCAGGGACACCAGATAATTCATACACACTGCGCAAATCCCACATTCAGCTGGACAATTAACATGACAGTGCAGATGACACAAAAGAGATGCTAATTCTGTCAAATGAACCTTTGTGTCTCGACAAAAGGACCCATCCTAATAGTGAATACGTTATTCACCAGGAAGGTACAGTACTCAGGTCAAACCACACACAAATAATAGAGACGACAGTATTCATACTTCGGACTTTATGTTTAAAGCTGGGGCAGGGAGCAGGGGCTGCAATGAAAGCGCCAAAAATGTATATAACATCTCTGGCTTTCTAAAACGGCCTACCAATTAACGTCCGAGTAGAAGTGGGAAGGAACACCCCGGAGAAAAAAACAAACGGCAGTAAGCGGGTAACGCAGATCTCTTTTGAGGAAGGAGGCAAGATGAGCCCCAAGTGGGGCAAGTGGCAAATATCCTGGCACCTACTGGTGTGTGTACAAAACGGCGGCTCAGATGAGATCGGGGGCTTTTTGAGGCTTGCCAGCTACATAAATCACAATGACTATGTGGACGGCTTCATAAAGCGGCCCGGCATCGCCATTCCGCGCACGGCGCCCGGACTCCCCGCCCAGCATGCCGATCATCCGGCGGCTCCGGGGGTAAAGCCGTCTCCTCCGCTCCCCCAAAAGCATAGCCTACTGTCACACTTGGCTTGCTTTGATGCATGCAGACACCCGAATAACGACACCACGTCTGCTTATTTAAGCGTTTTTTTATTTTTATTTTATTTTTTTTTGCATGTAATATGCACAGCGTGATTTGGTGGTTTTAAGCGGCGCTTAAGGCGTGCGGGCGACGGCGAGGGCAAAGTAGCGCTGACTCGGAGGGGACAGGAAGAATAAACTTAAAACGCAGCGGCTTACATAAGTGATCTGGGTGTCGACAGGATAAAAGCGACTGGCGGAGGAAATAGGGTATTGATTTAAACCAAATACTAAGAAAACAGAGCCGTGTAAAAGAAACTATCAACAGGTATTAATCGCCCAGGGGGAGGGGGATTCGTTTCATGGCACGGCTTTTGACAGATTCTGTTGTTTTGATTATGAAGAATTAGGCCATTTAGTAAAATTTTGTTTTACACCAACACGCCGCCTTCGCGTCTACGCCGCCGTCTGCAGCGCTGAGTTTCTTATAATATTCGCAAATTTCCTAAATCACACGCTTTAAATGCTAGTCATCTATGTGGGGTTACGTCTGAAAGCTGCCTCTCCATGTGGGCAGTTTAAAGCGGCGTTTTATTTTATGACCCCCGGGTCCCTCATCATAAGTGTCGCCTTCCTTGGGATTTCACAGTCAGCACCCCCCCCCCCAAAAAAAGCTCATACAGCGGGGGTAAGACCTGTCGTGTTTCGCCGCACAGGTGGGTTAATACGCACCAAACACTATATTTTATATCGATTCATTCCAGGGATTTGCCGTTCGACACATAAACCAACTTCACAGCATTATGTCGACCAACCTGAGCCTGCTGCCTTTGATTTAATGCCGAATGTAGCGCGCTTAATTAAATCACAGGAGCCCAGCGCTGGGCTGAAATTGGAAATCCCTGTCGCTGCCGAGAGCCGGGGTGATCGCGCACAGTCAAAGTAAAAATCAAGCTAAACAAAAACATAAAATCATAAAAAGCAATTAAGCCAAGTCAAGAACATAATTAGAGTCCGTGGGCTGTAACGCGTAATGTAATTGCCTGCGTGTTAGCGGGTGGAGGCCCGAGCGTGTTAATGCGGACGGCTTTTCAGGGGGATCAAGTGTCCGTTTTGTCCGCATACCCCCCCCCCCCCCCCCCCCCCCCCGGTACTTTACGCGTTGACCCATTTGGGACTGTGTCCCCCATCGCGCCTCCGCCCCCGTTCAGCGCGGCCGCTCCGCAGCGGCCCGGCTGCGGGCACGGCGGACGGTGCGACAGCCTTGGCTCAATGTAAAATCGCCCCCCCGAGGCTCATGATCTTCGGGGGGAAAAAAAACTTAAGGGGAGACACTCACCCCCCCAAAGGAAAAAAAAAGCAGCGGACGTGTTTCACATTCGCAATCGCAGAAGAAAAAAAATCTCTAATGTGGCTCCGCGTCAAGGGGAATTTGAGCACCGGCGCTCCCGCTGGCCGAAGCTCCGCACCCTCCCCCGGCAATCGGCACGAATCGCACGGCGTCCAGACCACCTGTTTCCAGCCTACGGGCGCGCCGCGGAGGAACGTGGGCCCCGACCGGACAGATGGCAAAGTAACGGCGGAACCAAGCCAGGGGACACGGAGGGAATTCACCAGCACGGCGAGCGGGGAATGAGCCCACCCCCCCCCCCCCCCTCCGTCACCACCCCCAAAAACGCAAACGGCATCCACAAGTCGGGCTGCTCTGCGATGTGACCTTGTTAATATAAGGCTCAAATTATCCTCTGCGAAAATAAATCGTGCCATTGTGTTGCTTGCAATACAAATGAAAGCCCATGCATATCGCCGCCCCCCACCCCTCCACATTTCATACAGAGTTTTAGCGTTGAAAGTACGTTTAAAAGGCATTGGAAGCGGAGGCGTATAGACGCGCATTTGGGGCAGACGGGCACACTTGGCGGATAGATGCGCACCGATGTAAATGCGCCCGGAGGGGGACGCGCAGCGCTCCGGAGCCGAGCGCGTCCCGTTAGAACTACCAGCGGCGACGCGCGGTGCAGAAACGCCACTTACCGATATGTATGATGGAGTCGGACAACACGGATCTCCATCTCAGACTCCAGGATACGACCAGAAACCACACAGCCGGAAAAACTTTCATGTCTCCTGCAGTTTGACACTGTTTTTATTAATATATATATATATAAATCTTGGAGTATAAACTGCAGTGCTTGCGTACGCACGTTAGTTTTAAATCCCGTGGATAGTTGGCAGCAGAGAAAATGGGTCCGAAAAAGAGCGCCGGGTCTCCTCCGCTGCCGTTTCGCCCGTGGTCTGTGTGTGTGTGTGTGTGTTTTCCTTTTTTTCCTCCTTAAATGCAGCCGCTTTCAGATATAACGACGAGGATCTCCGGTAACCCTGTTGAAAATCCCCGTGCGTGTCAAACTCATCCGGATAAGGAAACGGCGTCTCTCCGTCGGCATCCAGCCCGAACTAATCCGATCCCAATTCGAACCAGGAACAAAATGAAATATCAGATGCGGAGCGATGACCGGATGGCCGCTTCTGCGTTCGAGACGCGGGTCCCTGTAAGAGTGAGGGGGAAGCGACGCCTCACAGACGGTGCATTCTGCTCAGCTGGAGCCATTAACATCATGCCAGATCTTCACTCCCATGTTTCGAGCGCAAGAAAATCAACACAGATAAGTTATATTCAACTGGCAATGGTGTCGACTGGGGGGTGGGGGGGGAGGAGGCAAAGGCGTTAAAGGGTGTCAGATCGGAGATTTTAAGAGGAATCCCATGGCTTGGGGGAGCAGCTGAGCCGTGACGTCCCCCCGTCTTGTCGGGGACGGTGATCCAGCGCCGGCTCTCCAAAGAGCGCGTCTTGACGACTCCGCAGGCGCCGAGCGCAGAGAAGCCG
>JAODKL010000040.1:6188192-6203665 GCA_026780765.1 Petrocephalus schoutedeni
ACACGATGGTATGCCAAATGTATCTAACGGACACAGCACTGTGAGGTACACGATGGTATGCCAAATGTATCTAACGGACACAGCACTGTGAGGTACACGATGGTATGCCAAGTGTATCTAACGGACACAGTACTGTGAGGTACACGATGGTATGCCAAATGTATCTAACAGACACAACATTGTGAGGAACACGATGGTAAAGCCAAATGTATCTAACGGACACAGCATTGCGAGGTACATGATGGTATGCCAAATGTAATGAGGTACAGTACAGTATGTATTAATGTACACAGTACTGTGCGGTACATAACGGTATGTATTAAAGTACAAGGTAGTGTGAGGTACAAAGTAGTCACTCTGGCTAAGGGCATCTGCCAAATACTGTAAATGTACAGGAGATAACTATGTATTAATGTATACTGCAGCGTGAAGCACACAGCACTGTGAGGTACATAACAGTATGTTTCAATGTGCACAGTAGTGTGAGGTACACAGCAGTGTATGGTACATAACAGTATGTATCATTGTACAGTGTGAGGTTCACCACAGTGTGAGGTACATAGCTATTAATGTACACTGCAGTGTGAGGTACATAGAGGTATGTATTAATGTACACTGCACTGTGAGGTTCACAGAAGTATAGTACACAGAGTGTGTTCAGAGGGTAACATGATGTCCCCATCTGTCACATGATCCACTGCTTCTCCTCCTCAGATATACTACTAAAATCCTTCCGGTTTTCATAGCAGCACAGTTATTAGCTCTGTTGCTTCTAGGACAAAGGTTTGAGTCTCCACTTTTTCTCCACGTGTGTGGAGTTTGCAAGTTCTCCCCATGTCATTGTGAGGTTTAATACAGGTTCTCTGCTTTCCCCTCACAGTCCAAAAACATGCTGTGGGTTTGGAGTTTCCAAATTGCCCCTATGTGTGCATCTGTGAGTTAATTGTATGTGCAAGCTCTGCAAAGGGTTGACACCCAATCCTGGGTTGTTCCCTGCCTTGTGTCTGTAGCTTCCAAGATAGACCTCAGACTCCACATGACCCTCAACAAGACAAATGGGCACAGAAGCTGGATGGAACATTTTCTTAACATTTTCAACAATGACTTCCAATGATTCAGTTTTCGACCATGTTTATCAGTTACCTGAACCCTAAAACACTAAAGCTTATCCTAAAAATATGAGTCTATGAAACTCATGGTGTCGCAAGCAAAGCAATGGGAATCCCTCCCCAACCAGCCTGGTACAAATTCTCCAGCCAATGGGAAGCTACCTTGAGTGGTAGTGAGTGACGTTTCCAGTATCCTGAATCACTGTATTAGCTTGCTAGCAGTAATCTTCAGGCAGGCCACAGTAATCCATATGGTCAGGATTAGAGCAAATTTGCCACAGCTTGTACATAGGTGCAACTAAATTAACATCCATCTGAAAGTCAAGTAGCAATCATCATGGTATGGATTAGAACACTGCTCATTAGAAATTGAAATGCAGTAGCTGCACCCTAAGGACAGACCATTCATCATGTCTCATGTATTTCTAAATAGTAAATTCTTTCCAAAAAGGAACCCCTAATCATACAGCCAAGTTGGGTTTAATTCTAAAAACATGTTTATATTGATTTAGCACAGGGTTTCCTAATCTGGTCCTTGGGGACCCACATCCATGTTTTGGCTCCTACTGGGACGTAGAAGGGAGCAAAAATTTGGACTGTTTGGCAGGGAGCTGGGAGGGAGGAAAAATGTGGACTGTTTGGGAGGGAGCAAAAATGTGGACTATCTGGCAGGGACCGGGGAGGGAGCAAAAACATGGACTGACTGTGGGTCCCTGAGGACTAGATTGGGAAATTAAATTTTAGCAGACACTTTTATCCAAAGCAACGTGCAATTGAGGAGGCACTATCAGAGAGTCCCAGAAGCAGCTGAAGTGCCTTGCCCAAGGGCCCAATGGTAACATTATTGCTCACCATGGGATTCAAACCAGTAACATTCCGATCACATGCACAGCAGCTTGAAGCTGCAGAGCCACACGTCACCGTAAATATATAACTAGTTTTGTCAAATCGAGTGTTTAGAACATTTCCAAATGACAAATTGTTCAAAATTTCCAAAAGACAGGAACAAATATAATTGTTTTGTTGAAATGTTTTAGGATCATGATTGTGTAAGTGGGATACAAAGCACTGTAAAATTCAACTGCCTCAGAAATAAAGAGGGAAACCGCTAAGAATCAAAATAACAGGAAAAAGCACGTTAATTTTTATTAACGAGCACGTCTGACTCAGGATGAAGTACGCAGGAGAAGGGGAAAGCAGTCGGAGCAGGTTTGCCGTAATATACGGCACGTGAGCCCACAACATTTCGGAGAGGCGGGGTGCTGGCACTCACATGGGGGGAGGGGGCGCCGGGGACTGTTCCTGACAAACGAGCACTTTTAATTATGGCATGTAAACTTTTTATCACAGCTAACCTGATGAAAGAAGATTGTGGGAGGATGGAGAGTCAGACGGTGTAATCCTGTTGCCATTAAACACTGCAAACCAACACAGACTTTCACGCACAAGTCACCCTTGATGAGACCAGCTCTCCTAATTATCTATTTGATAGAAGCAGTGCTTCTTTTTGCAAAACAACACTGAAGATTGTTACTTGACTTTTACAGCATTCTCTCGGTGCCCTAAGAATGCAGAAGACATGGACAGCTGTGTTAATTATGGCAGTGCTGTCCAAATAAGGAAATGTACACAGGAACTGTGCTGTTTATCATCTCTCTGGCTGTACAATGATGAAAGGCTGATGAAGTTACTCGCAGCCCCCTCTTATCTCCTTCCCCAAGTTAAGCAGAACATGGTGCGTCTATAGCAAGGGGGACCCTCTATCTGATCCTCTCATCAGTGAGATGCAAAGACATCTTTGGTAATTAAATTCTCGTCGCACAGTTTCAATGACTGAAGCAGTCTGGTGCAATCCCCATTCAGGAATTTCTCAGTTTCGAGTCAGCTTTTTGTGAGGGGAGATTACCCATACCCACAGGCCGGGGGGGGCGGGTTTGGGGCACGTTGCAGGTTGCTGACTAAGGCAACAGCCGCAGGGTTGATACACATCATGGAAATCCACTTCTCACCTCCGCAGATTGCCCCCCTTCAGCTTTCAGCATGCTCTTATTTACATTTTGTACTTTTACTATCTAATGCCCTGGCCGGCAGGGTGATGTCACCTTCGGGCCCTTGAGTATGGCCCTTAACCCCAGTTGCTGCAAGGTACTCGTGACGCTGATGCTGTGCTGTGAGCTGCAAACTTACTCGCATCTGTATCTGTGTCTGTACATGCTATGGAGAGCAAGCTGCGGTAGGCAACAACACAGCGTCCCCAGAGTGATCAGAAGGTCACTGCTTCAGGTCTCCATCTCCACTGGGCCCTTAAGTAAGACCTCTAACCCCCCCCCCCCTCCTAACATCCCCCAGGAGCACTGGATAAATGGATAACCTTACGCTCAGACCCCAAGCTTCACTCTCGCCTGAGTGTGTGTGTCTCAAAGGAAAGCATTATGGGATATGTGAAAAGAAGCGATCTACCATAGCTGTACTGATACTGGTACAAATAGCAAGTAAAGATCACTCTTCTAGTGTTCTGCTAAACTCACCAAGTCAAGGTTTGCTGTGCTTTACTAATCTATGAACTGGATATTTCATTGGCCCAGCTCTTGCTTTGGACCTCGATCAAAGGTACGGCAGCTAACCGGCTCCTAAGGGACAAGCCCCTTGTATTCGTTGGTCATTGAGTCAAATGCAGTGTCACTAGGCTGAGAAAGTTGTCATTCCTCCAGAACTCTTGCTGAATATTGTTATTTTCTTCCCATTACCTTTAGCAAGCCAGTATGTTTTGTGATCTGCGTAGTATATTTTTGGATCAATGGCTTTGCTTCGCCTTGGGTGCGTGAGCGCGGCACATGCTGTTGGCAGCATGCACTCCATGTGAGCCCCAGAGGCCCCTGCATCTTAATGAACATCGCCATGCTGTCAGAGAACGACAGATAGCTAATACTATTCATCTTTCAACACAGTTGTCAATGTCAGCGACGGCAGGCAGAGATGTTCCTCACAGAGCGGATCGGCAGACATAAATCGAGTGCATGTGTAAATGTACATGCAATGACATCCTGATGTTAGGCCATTACAGACATGACAGAGAAATGTACCATACACACGCAAACCCCCCTGCCAATGATAAATGGCATATTGTGCTCTGGAGACAGTCACAACAGAGACGACCAGAGCTAGGACAAAA
Source organism: Petrocephalus schoutedeni (assembly GCA_026780765.1). Classification (NCBI taxonomy): domain Eukaryota; kingdom Metazoa; phylum Chordata; class Actinopteri; order Osteoglossiformes; family Mormyridae; genus Petrocephalus; species Petrocephalus schoutedeni. The sequence goes on from JAODKL010000040.1 coordinate 6,192,474, forward strand.
TATTAATGTTGAACTTCATGAATTTCCAAAGACTCATAAAAAAATACATTTCAGAAAGTGTTTTTTAAAATAAAATGAATTTGCCGATATAGTTCCTGAAATATTGGCATGCATTAAGAGCTCTTTTCATTTCTTTTTATGCTCTGTCTTCACTTGACGTAACAGTGGTCATGACTGCCTCGAGTTTTTAATCAGCCCAAGTAACAGTGGTCATGACTGCCTAGAGTTTTTAATCAGCCCAAGAATTCATATCTGTCTTTCTTGCCATGTAAAACTTGCGTAGTATCAGTGTTTTGAACCAGTTTGACAGAAATCACAACCCTGTAGGAGGAGGGCTGACAGGTGTTCTGTGTTTGCAAAGGATTCTGGGTTCTGCCTTCTAGAACCAGTAAAGCAAGTTATCAGTGGTTAGCTTATGCGGGTGTATTGGGTAACAAGGGTGTACTGAGTCAAATAAACATCTTTTGTGATGGCCTGTGTCTATGAGGGATATTCTCTCTGCTGGTGAACATTGTGGTGAGATGACCACAGCTGGAGACTTTGCACCACACTGGCCAAAAGAAAAGTTTGCAAACTGCAGGCTGTTGCAGGCTAACCTGTGGTTTCTTTGGGCTTGGAACTGGCCTGTCATTCAACTTCAAAATGCCATGACAAAAATGACTGGAAGATGCTCTGACAGATTAAATACAACATCTGTCACAATGTCACCCTGTCCCACTAAATCTCAGACGACCTGAAAGGCCTGTCATGATACCCGTGGATTCAGTGAGGACAGAGCTGGATCTTCTGGCGGTGGACTGTGTGTCTGACCTTCACTCCATCGGCGCCAAGAAGCCACCTCATCTGGGGGCTCCCCTCTGCGATACCGTAAGATTTGAGACACCCTTTAGCCTTCAAAGAGAATGACTGTGGGAGATCCTCTGGAAAGCTTTGGAAATGGATTTTGTGCAGATTATCTGAAGATCTTAGCTGTAATGCGGAAGCAATGCACTTTTCACGGCCTGAGAAAAGTAAACTTCATTTTCGCTAGTATGAGAAGAAAATCACAGGAACAAGGCCTTCCCCCATTCCTTCACAGTCTCACTATACTCAGATGAATGATGATGATGTTGATGAATCCAATTTAAATATTAGCAGACATGGCTGCCATGTTTTCTGCTCAGGGTGCTGATCTCTAACCCCTTGTTGCATGGGTACAACACCGTGAAGGGCTGGCATTTCACACGGCATCTGAATTCATGAGCAATCCAGGCAGAGTTTGCCAGGCCTCCCCCAAAAAAAGACATTGGATTCTCTACATTTTGATTTTACGGCTCTTAAGAGCTACAGTAGCAGGGAGTACTGATCAAAGCATATGATGAACATCCGGAATGATGCTCTAGGATATGGTGAATTCATGTCTCAACAATTACGAGTTGGGCTACTGTCCTGCCCAAAATCTTTACGGAGTTGGCAAAGGTTCCCACACTATGAATGTCGAGCAAATCACTCATCGAGATTCACAGCTCTGAGACTGCCATTCGAGTGTTCTTAGCAGCATGCCGAGAAATTGCCTTAATCTATGGAGCTGTATACAAACACTTTAATGTGGATTCCATGGATCTAAACCTTAGGGTATTTGACATGCCTCATGAGGCCTCTTCAAACATTTTTAAATGACTTCAAATAGTATTTTCTGGAAATATTTGAAAATGGCTCTAAGTACAATTTACCGCTCAATGAACTCAAGTAGTAAAACCTGCAGTGGTATCTTTTGACATACAGAAATTACCAATCCAAATAGAAGTACTTAAATATTACTGTATTTGACCCTTAGAGAAAAACCCTAAACTGTATTTTAAACTGTATCTGACTTATGTCATGTCTATGTCTCAGTATGGCGTACTTAAATGTCTCATATATATTCTATTTATATATTATAATATATATTTATTGCAGGACGACTAACTAGATCTAAATTTTATCTCAGCATAAGACCTCATGCATCGTGTAGCTGATGATGACTATATAGATACTTTGACTTTGACTTGACTTAGAGGCCTGTCAGATGTAAAACTGACATTTTACCGTGTCCCTTCTGGCTCTTTCCAAGTGGTCAAGGTGCTGGTTGACAGACAGACGTCTTGCCTTTGAAGATCAGAGCACTCCTCACGTGTTCCTGTACTCGCAGCTGCGTAGGTGATTCTTTTATCCACAGAGACATACCTCCGTCCCTTAAAACGGCAGCTTGAGGGCCCGCAGCCCATTGAGTGGGGTCTTCCGCTTCCTCAGGATATCGCGCCACATCCCAGCCCCCTGTAACTGCAGTACTGCAGTTCGTGATGTTGGTGTAGCATGAGACATGGGCCAGAAACAACCCGAAAAGCCGTGTAATTTAACTGGCTGGTGGTGGAACCAGGATCTGCTCTCTCTGTATAGAGGACAGTGACTCCTCTCAAGGAGAACCATGCCAAGCAGACCGACAGGGAAGGAACCCGGTTTTTGCGAATGCTGGTCACACACTGCTTGAGCCTCCTGCAGACGAATCGGTCCCCCATGAATGTCCAGAAGGTCCGATCAGGTCCGGCGGCCAGCCAAGCTCCCAGGCTTGGCAGGAGATACTGCTCCCCAAAGGCCATCACAGCAGAACCCCACGTGGCCTCGAGGTCTTAGAACATGGTAGTGTGTGATAGCTTGCAAGAGGAGCAATTCTGGGAAAAGCGGCGCATTATCAGCCTTCCCAATTGGTTTTTGAAAAGGAAACAAGCACCGAGAGAGAGACAGCCAATGAACAAGGTCTGGATTCCATGTTCCATTGGTTTCAGGGCATTTTAAATGCGTTTGCCTTGTGTTTGGTAGGTCGTCTGCACACACTGTCTGCAGGAAATTGGTATCAGAGAGGCAGAGCTGTGAAAAGGTCAGATAGTACTGACTTCAGTGAATGAAAAAGCGTCCTGCTCATCATTTTTATTGAGGCGCCATGTAACATAAGGGAAAAAGTATCGATCGACCAATTATGTTTCCCTTGTGCTTCAGAGTTTTAATTAGGCTGGATGCTCATTAATAATCTCCGGCTGTGCACACCGGTACCAGCTTAACACTGACTGAGAGGGATACAAACAGACACACAGCTCACCGCTGTCGACGATCATGCCCGAGATTTTGCACCCAAGAAGCTCTGTGTAGAATGGACCTTTGAGGAGAATATCTGAAATGTCATGGAAGATTTTCTCCAAAGTAACCCCCCCCCCCCAATCCACAAAATCAAAAATAAACTTTAAAATGGCTCACCTGAGGCAGGCGCACACATCCAGTAAAGAGATCTGGAAGATGTGGGCAAACTCAGAGCCAGAAAATGACAAACATAATCTGAAAGGCAGAAATTAGGAAGGTAAGGCATTCCAGGGCATACGGATCCCTGGGATTTCACTGACAGATCCGCAGCCTTAAAGCCACCATTATCTGTGGCGCTCTGAATCGGCAAGGCTGAGGAGAGCGCCCCCCCCCCGCCCCCCCCCCCCCCCCCCCGAAACGAGCGCACGAGGCCGTGATCGGGGGTCTGTCTGCAGGTATTACATCAAGCTGGAATCCGAAAACATGCTGGCGACACAAAAGGCTCCCTGCGTATCTAACATGCTAAAGCGATGTTCGGTTTTAAAGGATGTTTGCAGACAGGTAGACAAAGTAGGAATGTGTACAGTAAGGAGGACAGGACGGATCAGCCCCCCCCACATCCTTCCTGCGTCGTTAGACCCTCATCTGACTGTCAATCAGTAATCACTCCATCTCGGTTCTGGAGGCTCAGAAGTGATGTTTCCATATGAATATATTCTCCAGGAACAATCAACCCGCTTCTACGTGCCACGCTTGGTGCGGCACAGAGCAGTGTGAAAACGTGAACCTTTGACACGCTTGTGTGCAATGCACTCGAAAAGCATGCGGAAAGACAGTGACGTGAGAATGGCTCCACCCACCCGTGCCACATGTGATGTCCTCCTTTGTCATGTGACTCCTCCAAGACCCAAATACCCTGGTTCAGGAACACTGCAGCCAAGACAGGGAGTCCCCTGTCGCAGCGCTGGCTAGCGGTGCCAGTCCACACCTGTGAATGGAACCGCTACCAGCCGCCCAATCAGGGACGAGGAGGGGGCGGGGCCAAGAAACTGAGAGTGGACGCCCACGTGAAAACAGCAGTGCGGCCCGTGGCCTAAATTCACACCAGAACCAGCCTGGCAGCCCTAGCATGTGGAAATTCTTTGGGGGAGGGGAATGGGGGAGTTATATTTTTAAATGGAAATGACTGAACATTAACTGGGGGTGGGGGGGGAGGGACGTGAGCAGGGGTCGTGAATTTCGGACCAACAAGAACACGCACTGCATAGACGTAGGTGCAGTTACTAAGAGGGGGATGGCCTCCTTACAGTGGCCTGCTTAGCTCCTTGGGGGAAGGGAATGCAGTCAAGCGCATTTAAGAACCCATGCTTATAGAATGGGGAGGGGGGGCATCGGTTTAATTGTGGTATTACAGGCAAACGAAAAGAAATGAGAGCTCTGCAACATGGGATGTGGCCCAGGGTCAAAACACTGCGGCTTGCGGGCTGGAGGCAGACTGGGAGCAGAGCACAGTCCCACAATGGAGGCCACATGTTGGGCCAGTGTAAGCCGTCCTATGTGTGTTTGGGTTTGGGGAGCTGCACTACTGCATCCAGTAAAGGATGTAACATAAGGTGCCGCCCTGCTCTGACCGGGCTCTGATCTGAGCTCCCACTGCGCAGGAGACCAGGCCCGCACCGTCGCATTCAGCTTCACGGCCAAAAAAAAAAAAGCCACACATCAACGGCGTTCGATAATTCAAAGGCAGCGTCCATCTGTCAGCGCTGAGTCACCGCGCATTCCGCTGCACATTTGATGCTGCGGCCGATGCCTCTGTAATGCGTTTATATCGTTGCAGAATGCCCACGCGGCAATTACACAGCTTAGTAATTAAATTAATAAAGAGGAGTAAAAACACTAATAAACTCCTCGGAGAGAATACAGACCATTAAAAATTTGGAAGGGAAAATGAGGGGATTTCAAAAGATTCCGTCCTGCGAGAAAAGCCCCGGCTTCCCGGAGCATGATGCAATTGTTGCACATGTGCTTAGCAGGAGATGTTGAAGGCGCCCCACTGCAGAGTCAGAGCGATTCACGGTGTCGAGGCACATCTGGAGGGAGAAGGGGGGCCTGATTCGAGGCATGGCGTGCTGAACTAGCAAGCACCCTTCACACCATGGAGCCAAACCAGAATCCACCCGTAATGCAATTAATGCAGGTCAGGGTCTGAGATTCAATGGGGCCAAACCGGATGCACCCATGATTCCAGCCATGCAGAGCCTGGAGCTGTCCATATGTGGGTGGTGCTGAACCAAGAACCTCAATTCAGTGGCGCAGAACAGGGAGCTGTCTGCATGCAGATGGTGCTGAGCCAGGATCCACTGCTGATGTCACTGACGTAGAACTAGGAGCTGTCCTTGTGTGGATGGTGCTGAAATTATGATCTGTGCTTGATGCAGGTTACAGAGAACTTGGACCTGTCCCTCCGTGGATGGTCCTGTATTCTGGAGCTGTGTTTGATGCAGGCCACAGAGAACTTGGACCTGTCCCTCTGTGGATGGTCCTGTAATCTGGAGCTGTGTTTGATGCAGGCCACAGAGAACCCGGACCGATCCATGTGTGGATGGTCCTGTAATCTGGAGCTGTGTTTGATGCAGGCCACAGAGAACCCGGACCTATCCATGTGTGGATGGTTCTGTAATCTGGAGCTGCGTTTGATGCAGGTCACGGAGAATCAGGACCTGCCCTTATATGTATGACACTGAACCAGAATGCAGCCTTGTTCCCAGCAACATAGAACTGAGGGCTGTCCACATGGGGATGGTGCTAAATCATAAACTGTCTTTGATACAGGTGGTGCTGAAGTTAGAGCTGATCTCACATGGATGGTGCTGAATCAGGAGACGCCTTTGATGCAGGTGATGCTGAACTCTGGTGGGTTATGAAACATCTGCAGCAGCCGTCATGTGCTTTTATTGTGCTGGCTAGCACACAGCGTGGAGTAACTGTGACACAATAAAAAAATGATGACATCTTCAGAATAACCCAGTCTCCTGCGTAGATAAAGTCAATATAATAGCCTAACAAGCAGTGCAGTACCAGCTCAAAGCAGCAGATGTCCTTCTTCTATTTAAGCTGCGTGACACATTGGTTCACCTTTTTATTTTGTCCTTACTGACAGGTTATTGCCATGCCTGTGGTCCAGGTAAGGCTGAAAGAGCAATGACACACACTGAGGACACGTAAAATCTAATCATGTGCTGGGCATTCATTCATTTCCCCAGAAGTACTTATCAAATGCAGGGCCAGAGAAAGCCTGGAGCATGTTTGAGGGCACACACACACACACACACACACACACACAGACGCATGCGCGCGCGATTCAGAGACACTAATCCGCCTACATCTCACTCACTGTTTTTGGACCGTGGGAGGAAACCAGAGTACCTGGAGGACGCCCACTCAAACATGTATTCATCTGGCCGGAAATGGGGCTACAGAGCCGGCGGTATGAGGCCAGCGCTGCCCACAAGCACAACAGGCCCCTCAGCTGGTATTTGACTTCTAAATATATACAGGTTATGCCAGAGGTCTGGGCCAAGAGGATAAAGGCTGGCCAATCAGAAAGAAGCACAATACGAATAAGAAGAAATAAACCCTTAATACAGCACACTCAGAGTGGTATTTTTGTATGACCAGGAAAGCAGAGGAGACTTTAGGGCTTTTTAAAGATGGGGACATGAGAGGGACCATAATTCATACAGGGGGGTGAACGAATGGTACATTTTGAATTGGAGAGTGACAGGGCAGGGGACACTCCAGGAACCAATCAGCTACTAGCTAAGGGAAGTGTCTCCCTGTGGCCCCGCCCCTGTGTACACCCCTGCAGGTAAGCCTTAGATAGAATGTCCATAGGTACCTAATGCAGCTGCTTATATGGAAGAGCAGGTGAGACAGATGTATGGGTACGCAGAGCAGGACTGAACAGACTCCCAGCGGTGTGCAACACACCTGAGAACGGAGCCCCTGACTAGTGATTCTCCGATCACTCCCTCGACTGATCAGCTGGCCCTTGATAAGCTGTGGCAGCTGAGCGAGTCTGACAAATGCCAGGCAGCCATCATTAATTGTGGGTGGTCAGCACTGGGCAGGGTGTGAGGTTAAAGCCCACTCCGTGCTGGCGCAGGGCTTTTCAGCAGACCGCGGCCCAGCATACGCATTTCTGTGATTCCAAGCTAAAATGTCGACGGCTATTCTTGAGCAACCTAATTCTTTGGTGGAAAAATCCAATAAAACGTGTTTTTCTTTTCCATGACTCTCGCTCCAGTTTCCAGCAATAGACCCTATCAGGATGGTTATTAGGGTTAGCGGGAAGTGGCCCCCTCCTGGGGCATCGGGGGGGGGTGGGCTATCCCCTAAATCAGTGGTCGCCAATTGACGGCCCGTGGGCCAGATCCGGCCCGAGCACGCCATATATCTGGCCCCTAATGAGGCGCCGTCCGGTTTTTGCCGTTAAAGGTTCAAACCTACTGAACATCGACCTGGTTCGCTGACCTCTAGCAAAGCGGCAACCAGCCAGGTATAATATTCGATTTGTGACGGACAGGATCGGCGGATATCAATTGTAGTATTCCAGTACCCTGAATTATTTAATGTCACTTTAAAGTCACAGCGAGTTTTAATTCAGAAAAAATGCAGTGATCGTCACCATTCATACGAAGCTCCTTCACTAAATTAAATTCACATTTAGTGTCGCGTATTGAAAGCGAAAGTTTCGCGAACCGATCGTGAGCTTTTTTTAACATCTTTCCGACCAAACAGCATGAGAGCAAGTGCTTTTTTTTTGGTGCAAAACGGTGTAACTTATTTTGTTTAAAGCCGGAAAACACTGTACAATTGCACTTATTTTCATGGCAAGCGCTCTTTCATGCCGTAATGTTCACCCACCCAGCGGCCACTTTCGCCGCTCACCCTGTGCACTGCACACCGGCAACAAGCGCAAACAGACATGCGCGCCCCCTACGGCCATCGGTGATTAGCGATCTCCGCAAGTGGGTTGACATCTCCGCAAGTCATTAAGAGTGAGTGAAATCTGATCGATAACATGCCACGACAAGTACAAAAAAGAAACGTAAAGTCGATAGTGAACATTTAAACCCGGCTGGACGGATCAGTTTTGTTTTATTTTACCCGATCATCCAAATGCTAAGCCAGCATGCCTGATATGCGCGCAGACTGGAGCAGTCTGCAAGGCTGACAACACCAAGCGGCACTTCAGCACCATGCGGCCAGTTTTAATCTCAGTTGTCCGGTAGTCTGACTCTGTTCAGTCACACTTGGCTCTTTGATAAATGTGATGTCGATGCTGATAATGTTCTCAGTGGAGTGCATCGTATTTTGCAAAATTGTAAAATTTTTTGTTATTAAAATGAATTTTGCTATTAAGAGGAAATAAAGAATATTCTTTCGCGGAAAGATAATTGGGGACCACTGCCCTGGTGAACGGCATGAAGCATTTCATCACAATTCCTCGGACAATTATATATCGAATTTTGCTGTCGCTTTCACGTTGAGTTTGTGTAAAGTCTCACATTAATTCCCAGCCTCCTAGAGTGCTTCTCACCAGCACGATTCCACTTTGTTTGCGTTATTTGAACGCTTAACTCACATCTTTAACCTGAAGAGAAGCTACTCGCACAGCTAGATGGTGAATGTTTAAGTTTAAGTTTACTGCTTAATGCTTCCCTAGTATGCGCTTCAGTTCTGCGTGAACCGAACTTTCGCAGGAGCTCATAAACCGCGAGGACGCGGCGTCGAGTGTAGATGTGGCAATATTGTGGAGTTCCAGCCATGGCGGGTTTGGTCCCGCCCATGCGAGCTTACGGGCTTTGTCCTTCAGCCCATGGAGCACCATGGCCAAAGATGCCCCTCCCACACACACCGCTACTGAATAAGTAGACATGGGGAGTTTTGGAAGAAGGGCCCCTGCCCTAAGGCTGCATCATGGGAGTCCTGGGGGCGGGGGCTCCTGGCAGGACAGGGAAGCAGAGGAGCGGAGGCGACGGGAGAGGAGTGAAGGAGCCCCTCCGCTGTAGCACCCCGCTGGCAGACACTGCCTGACCCCCCAACGCGAGGGCGGGGCTCTGACCCAGCCGTCTGTCACAGGGCTCGGCCAGCCGCCGGCCACCTTGACACACAAAGAAAGTTCCCAAGTAAGTTTAAAAAGCAAAATCGAAGCAAAAAGATGTCAGCGGGGGCTTAATGGATCTGGGAAGTAGACAGCAAAGGCGGCCTTGGGACGCGGAGGCTGAAGCGGATGCGGGCAGCACGGCCCTGACGAGAATCGCCGGGTCCCCGCTATCGAGCGGCGGCACAGGGTCGGGCCCGCGGAGCGCCAGCCAATCCCGTTTCACGCGGGAGGCATCAGTGTCAGTGTGGGAGCGTTGGCGGTGGCATCTCCCCCCCCCCCCCCGGTGGTGCTTGTGCCCGCTTTGCTAGCAGAGCGTTGCGTTTTGGCAGCCTACCCTTCCCCATACAGGCGGAGGCACTGCTAGGGGCGGGACGCGACCCCACGCGGGGCACAGATCCGGAGCATGCAGAGCGTCTGCCTGCAGACTCGTTTTCATGGTTCCCGTCAAGGCAGGCGGCAACGCCTGCGGCCACCAGATCACACGGCACGGGCTGGCGGGGGTTTGGGGCTCAATGCCCCCCCCCCCCCAGCAGCCCAAAACCTTGCTCTTCATCTGTCCTTGACAGGAGAGGAACCCACGGCGGCAGAATGATTTACAGCACAAAAGACATCTTTTCTGTCTGAATGGATTCGAGGATGGGGAAGGGGAGGGGGTGGGAGGGGCATCCCGGCAGGTAGGGAGTGCTGGTTATTGATGTGTCTGTGGGTTTATTTTATATATACGACCTGACAGTAGAGTCCCAGTGTGCTATCAGATGCAGCGGTCCAAAAATAACATACCTCCAGATGGCGGGGCCCTGGATTGCAAAACAGGGCCACAGGGAGACCACTGGGGGGGGAGTAGGATGGGGGGCGGGGTAAAAATCTGTCTGCTAATCGCACAGTAAATGACACGGCTGTTGGAGAAGTTGTCACACTACAAAGGTGCACTGCGTACGAGGGCACTAACTCCTGCATTGTGAGTGTATGCATGTGTGGGGTATGTATATTTCACATTGTTGGAACCAAATGTCCCCACAATGTGGTAAAGACCTGTTATTTTGATGTTGTGGGGACCATTTTTTCGGCCCTCTCAAGGGGAAATTCAATTTTATAAAAATCTGTGACTGCTATTGAAAAACTAGAAATGCCCAAAGTCTTTGTCTGGTTACTTATGGTTAAGGTTGGCAGCCATGCTGACAAAAACACTGAACCACACTTACCAGGCCTCTTGTTGTAATCATGGCTCAGGATCTTCTCCTTGTCTGCGGCTTTTCAAATCCTGGTTAACGCTCCGCTGCAGGTGAGCTTCATTGATGATGTAGTGCCTTACAGGATCAACATCATCGTCGTCATCAGCATAGACAGTGATGTAAATACTGTCCTGTCACTGTAGCAATAACAGCTGCAACAAATCAAACAAGTCTTCCATCCATTCAACAGAAGTGCTCATCCAGCAACTGAAGTGAAGTGTTTTTATTAATAACTTTACAGGTTATTTTTTAAAATAAGGAGGTAGATGCTGCAAAAAGGCACCCCACCCTCCTTTCCCCAGTCAGGAACCTGGCCATCTGCATGTATCAGCACCTCCCCGCTGATGGTGGGGGTCACAGCCGCTCCCCTGAGGGGAACCTCAGTGTTGGCAGTAGCCTTGGCAAATAGAAATGTGTGGGAATGCCAGCTGAGCAGTGCGGGTGTGGGCGCTGGGCGGGCCTGCCTGTTGGGTGGGCATGCACGCCGGGTGGGGCTGCATCCAAATGAACTACAGTCTAAATGAAGGGTCTCACTGTCAGTCAGCATCTCCGCCAACTACAGTCCAACTATAGGGTCTCACTGTCACTGTCAGCATCTCCGCCAACTGCAGTACAACGGTAGGGTCTCACTGTCACTGTCAGCATCTCCGCCAACTGCAGTCCAACGGTAGGGTCTCACTGTCACTGTCAGCATCTCC
>JAODKL010000040.1:6212608-6225601 GCA_026780765.1 Petrocephalus schoutedeni
CACCACCCCGGCACAGACCACTGCTGCCCCACTTGGGAAACCATGGGACAGTGTTGGGGAAGTTACAAGTGTAATCAATGACAGGCAAGTTCAGGTCGAAAAAGTAGAAATCCAATCCAAGGTTTTGTTTCAACCAACCAGTGAAGAGTCACAGTCACACAGTACTCAATTGACTGGTTGAAACTAATTCTTGGTCTGGGATTGTACTTTCTGGACCTGAACTTGCCTGTAATGGATTACTTTTGTGAGTAACTTCTCCAACACTGCCAAGGGATACTGGGAAAACCTTATCATAGTAGGCTAGGAACTATGAAATGGACCCATGAGTAGAGGTGGAGAGAAAATTCTAATAACGGGGGTTCGTAAGTAACATCTGTGCGTTATTATTCTACCAGCTGCACCCACCCCCGCTCCTGGCCAAGCCTCGAACCTAGCCGTTGACCTGGGTCAGAGGAAACAGAACCAGGCCACAGCACAAATACCACCCTACAGCCCCCCAGCTAAAGCTCCCCTCCTGCAGCATGGTGCCAAGAGCCCTGTTCCATATTGTACTGCGCTGTTCTGTACCGTATTGTTCCATATTTACTGTGCTGTTCTGTACTGTGCTGTACCATATTGTACCAAACTGTTCTATTTGTACTGTTCCGTTTTGTACCACCTCATATTTGACCGCAATGTGGAGTGCCACACTGTCTTGTATCATAGTACACTGCACCATATTAAATCGACATTGTACTGTGCTGATCTGTATCGTACTGTTACATATTGTACCCTGCCATACCATACTGTCCTGTACCATACTGTATTGTACAGTACTGTGCACCATATTATGCTGTTCTATGCTGATTCACATCATTTGGTGCTGCATAACGCTGTATTGTGCCATCTCATGCATACAATGCTATACTATGCTGTTCCATGCTGTACCACATTGTTTGATGCTGTACTGTTCAGTTTCATGCATACTACGCTATACTGTGCTGCTCCATGTTGTACCATATTTTTTGCTGCTGTACAACACTGTTCTGTGCAGTTCCATGCTGTACCACATTGTTTGGTTCTATACTATGCTATTCCATGCTGTACCACATTGTTTGGTGCCGTGTTGTATTATACTGTACCGTGCTGCTCCATCCTGCATCACATTGTTTTGTACTGTACTAGGCTGTACGTTGCTGTTCCATGTGGTACTGCATTATTTCGTGCTGTACTATGCTGTTCCAAGCTGTACCGCATTATTTCAAGCTGTACTACACTGTACTGTGTTGTGTTGTTCCATGCTCCAAAGCACAATAATGTTTCCCAGGGCTATCTGCAGAGCACAGGCACACCAGCGGTCAACCACAAGGCTGAACGCTGCCTGCGTGGGTGTCCTCCCCCAAGCAGGACACATGATCGCTCAAACCGAGGCGATTCTGTTTGTCGCATGTTCGTTTTTCACGCTTGTCGCTGAAATACTTTGTGCCTCATGCCTTGAGGGCATCGAAAATACAGAATTCAAAAGAACAGTTCATTAATATTCATGTTCCCCTTTCCTGTTGATAATGTTACAGTGAATGACTGTAGATGCTTTCCGGAGAACCGCGCTCAGTGCGCACTCTCTGGGACATTGGCGTGCGAATTAACCACGCATTTTGGCCCTTGTGCTTAGCCGAGATAAGGACGGTGTCAGAGAGAAGCAGCTGACCCCGGATTAAAGACCTCCACCACCCCTGAGGGACTCGCCGCCATCGTTGGTACCGGGGCAGGGGGCAGCAGTGTAGGTCTGAGGTTTTCACACAACCACTGCCCTACTTTTGTTGTGACTAATGAGCCCAAAGTGTCCTAATTCTGCCCAGCACTAGGCAGGGTGGGTGGGGCCTAGAGTTCTGTTTGCCGTGCAGGGTGAGGCCTAGGTTTGTGTAGGACAGGACCTTGGGATATGGTGTCAATACAATCAGGGGCCTGAGCTGTGACATCTGATGGCTCACGGCCTTGGGTTGTGATGTCAGAGGTGCCAACGAACACTGACTGGTTCCTTTGGTCCCATCCAGCAGTACAAGTAAAAGAAAGAGACCAGAGAAGATGGTAAAGCCCAGTGGCCATGAATGTCAGCAGGGGGCAGCAGAGAGTCTTGAGGGGTGCAGTCTGTCTGGCCTCTCTTTCTATGGTCTCTCCCACTTGTCTTCCCCGGCCTATACCTTCCCTCTCTCCCCATTCCCCCACCCATTCCATCGCTGCCCACTTTCTCAAGCTGTTAATTAACTTTGTTATTATTTATTCTCCTCAAGTTGTGAAGGTTATATGCAGATGTGATGGCTTTCCATCATCGCTGTGATCCAGGCCATAATGTGTTATGGGGAGCACACATCATCTCTGTGCCTAAGCCATCATATCTCCATTAGCCACAGCTTATTTCCATTTTCATTGGGGAGAAGAAGGCATCTTCGCATTAAATATTTAACATGTAATTACTAAACTTTTTGTAAAAAAAAAAAAATGTAAATGGTCACACTCATGGTCTCAGAACGTCAGGGAAAAGCACTGAAGTTGCATGCCGTGTTGGAAAAGGCACAAGGCAACACGTGTAGCCACTCAGGAAAATACATAAATCATCCTTTTCGCCTACAACATTTTCGCCTTCGCTGCTGCCGGCGACGCAGCAATCCCAGAGTTCTCTTACCGAATGCACCATGCATGTTTCTTTGTGCCAAACATCCTCTAAAACCGCTGAGACCCAGATGAGTCCCTCAGCAACTTATCGAGCCTTAGGAAGCCACAGAGGATCACAGGCGAAGACATGGCTTGGCCACCACCTTAGCAATCAGAATAAAGCTCACTGAAATTCAGCAAAGCCAGAGCTGTGAATAGACAGAAAATGAGGAAGCTTAATTACATCACAGCAGATCACAGTTGAAGGCTGGACAGACTGCCCAGCACCATAATGAGCTTAACAAAGCCAGAGTGGACTGCAGGTGAAGCCCAGATGGGTCGGCCACGGTCATAAACTTAACAAAGCTTAATAAAGCCGGAGCGGATTGCAGATTATCCTTGGATGAATCGACACCTTAATGAAGAGAGAGTGGATCACAGAAAAAATCTGAAAGGATCCACCAGCACCTTAAATAAATCTTAATGAAGTCTGGGTAGATTGTGAATGAAACTTGAACTGATCAAACACCAGCTAATTTAGATGAACAAATTTTAATGCAGCTTGGGTATATTGCGGATGAAACCTGGACAAATCTGGCACAATCATAACATATATTAACAAATTGACTTGGGTAGATTATAAGATGGTCAGCCACCATGTTAATGGCACTTAACAAATCTCAGGAAGATCACAGTTAAAACCTGAATCGTCAATGTTAACGAAGCTTAACGAGGTCCGGGCAGGCGCTGGATTCTGCAGCTACCTTGGTAATACCTACAGTGAATCAGCACTTAGTTCAACAGCACGGCAGCTAATGGTGGCCAGAAAAAGCCCAGAGTGAGGCCAGCCAGCAGCAAATGCAGAGAGGCTCCATTAGCGCCTGTCAAGTATGTGCATTAGGGATGCGCGGCAGGAGCCATGCGAAGTGTCACGGCTACAGATGTGCTTTTATTACACATTATGTTCACATGCCGGAGGTGGGTTGGTGGATGGGGGTGGCCAGCTGTGTGAGGGACAGCCCGAGGTGCCTCCAGGGGGCAGCGTGTGAGCCCGACGAGGCCCAGAGGCTGCAGACAGGCCACGGCCTTAAAGGGCACCCTGTACGTGCGTCTGTCGAGCTGCCTGCATCAGACACCCGCACCACAGGCGGTGGTGAAGAAAGGCTCAGAGGCCGCAGGGGGGCCACGGCCTTTAAAGGAGCCCTGTACGGGTGTCTGTCGAGCTGCCTGCGTGAGACATCCACGCCACGGGTGGTGGCGAAGAAAGGCTCAGAGGCTGCCGACAGCCCAGGTCCTATAATGGCACTCTGTACGGGTGTCTGTGGAGCTGCCTGCATCAGACATGCGCAAAGCACGTCAATGAGCTGCACTCAGAAGCTGCCCCAAACGACGACGGCCGGACAGGAAGTTCAAGCAAACTGCACGGCCGCTTAAGTCTCTTTGTTGGCATCTGAGCAGTGTCTCAGTGATGGAGATTCTGTGCACCATGGGGGGGATGGGTGTCAGGTCTACTCACACGGCTGCTCCGACCTTCTCTGGGATAATCCCAGGAATGTGGCCTCTCGTGTAGAGCCAAGGACGGCTGATCCATCCGCGCTGTGCCCGCGAGCTGGCCAGCCAGTGAGCCAGCCTGCCGCCAGCCCCTGACGTCTGGTTGCCCAGCAACAGCATCCTGCGTTCTAAAGACTTTTCAAGAAAATGGATTTTCCCACGGGCCAGGAGAGCGATCACAGCAGGAGGCATGTGCGCTAAAAGAACGGTTCGAAGGATTCTGTTAGATTCCTCTTTTATAACTCCGGCAGGGCTGTATAACTGCACGATCAGAGAGAAAACATTGCAGTGTCATTTCATGGAGTGACTCATTTTTCGGTATACATCAGATCTACAATCGATTTGCCTAAGACTGGTGTTTAATAAGTGAGACAAAAGTGAGGGAAAATGTTTAGGAAATTCTATTTCTGCTCTGATCAGTTTGATACAGACAGAAGAGTGCATTACCTTTAATAACTACTGCAAAGTGCCTTTACATCACAGTTATTACTGCATCACTGTAATTAGTGCACGTTTAAGGGAGGCATTATTAATTCTTTAACCAGGCCCATGTAAACATTAATCAAGGCTATTCAAAAGCTCCTCCAGATGGAGCGCCATGTGCCCTTTTCAAGGTTTCGCATTTGTCACTTCTCCTTGTGGTCAGAAAGTGCACTGCCCATCTTCTCTAAAACGCTTGCCTCAGCCAACTCAAACAAAGTAAAATTAACGGCCTGTGCGATTCCCCAGAAGTCCTACAAACTGACTAAGGATCTGACGGCCTCACGGAAGTGATCCATGGAGTAGCGGACACATCAACTAATTGCCGCTGCTTAATGGGAGGAGCCATTGTAGCGGACGGCAGTAGTGTGACCATCCGGAATTATGCCCGTGGTCCCACCAGCGACCTTGGCCATAATATTCTCAGGGGCAGGACTTGCCTTGATTTCAGCAGAGGGGAAAATGCACTCAGTCAACCTAAAAGCAGACCCCAGATGCTAGGTAACGTCCCCGTTTTAAGGCATCATTATCCATACCCCATCCAACATAACCAATCACCAACTTGCAGTCCGAGCCCCCTGATGGTAGTCCACCAAGTGGAGAGCTTCCGACTCACAGCTGGGTCGATCTAAACAGATCCTCATCGAATTAATTAAGTATAGGGCTTGCTCTAAAGCAATTAGCGTCAAGGTGCTCAGCTCTGCCCTTCACACTGATGCTAAAAATACCCCAGTGTCACTGGGGCAGGAATGTTGTGGTGGGGTGGGGGGGATAATTTATGCTAAACCCAGTCTCAGGGGAGTGGGACTGTTTGGGACAAGCTTGAGTGAACAACAGCAGTGATGCAGCTAGAATCCAGGAATCGCAGGTGACCAGGGAGACGGTGGTCATGTGACATGGGAGGGAAGCAGCCTCCTGAGCACCACTGGCACACCGAGCCCCCACCGCCATCCAGAGGCTGGGAGGGGCTGGGCTACAGCAGCCTATTGACCGATTAAAAATCCAAAGCATCATCCCCATGTACCACGCAGACCTTTGGGAGGCAGGCCCTGCCATGCCATAGGCTGCAGCCCGATGACAGACAGCCAGCTGGACAAATGAAACATGCTTTGGAGGAAATCTATACCGATTAGGCCTTGAGCTGTTGCAGGACTGGATTGTGCGCTAGCAGCCCTGGTCTGTCCCGAGTGGGCCGGCCTGCCTTTCCATGCCCTGGAATCGCTTGCTGTGGTTTATCTGCGTGCAATACAGTCAATGTGCACAAGGAATCAAGCTTCAGCGAGAAGTATGGGACCTAAACTGTGGGTCTGATAGGCACAAGAGCTGTGACATAGGTAACCGTTTCTCCATATTGATATTTAATAACAGTGATTATATCTTCTCAGCCAGGGCCCTAACTTCCTGTATTCATCTCTCTCTCTCTCTCACACACACACACACACACACGTTTGTCTTTAGGCTAATTATAGAGGTGCAGCCATACCTGATACCACACAAACCCATTTGCTGTCTGATAAATGTATCACCCCTTTCTCTGTCTACCACTTAATGAGTTGAGGGAATTGCGGAGATTAAATGCAGCCGTGTGTAAATTGTTCCCCAACTTTTTATTTAGCTGCATTTTTTGTGGAAGTGGGAGGAGGCAGAGTGTAGCGTGCATGTGGGAAAAGGGGCCGTGGGGGGCGGAGTCTGCGACACAGGGAGGTTCCCCCCCGTTTCCATGCGACGAAAGCATCTCGCCTTGAGACAACAGCCACTCAGTGCTTATCCCTCTTTTTTAATCACACTCTTATCCCACTTTCTCTATATACTCTTCCCCGTTTAAACTCCCTCCTTCCTGCTTAAGGAGAACAGAGGTGTTCATGCCCAAACGGGTAACCTCGAGGGGTCCTCTCTCGTACCTTGGCCTGGTTTGCTCCAGTGAAACGCCCAGCTGGGTGAAATGGTCACTTTGACTGAAAGTGCTGACTCAGCGCAGTGGCTTGGGTCACCCCAGCCTGGCCTGTGGGGAGCATCTGCCAGGCCGGAGCACACAGCCTCGCTTCCTAACGGATTAAAACTTACACGCCGCATTCTTAGTGCCTTTCATCAGGCAGGGATCCATCCGTCTCTGCCACACGCGCACCCACGCATTGTGCATTACGCCCCTGGCAAAACCCGCCTTTGATATATGACACGTCGTTGCCGTTGGAAACTCGGGTCCCGCCTGCTCCCGCTACATCGCTGGGGCTACCCGGTGTGTGCACACTGCAGCACGCTTACGGGTGCCAGTAAACATGCCGCTGGCGTTTGATCCTCGCCCTGGGGCTCTCCACACACAACTTTTACATTAATAATGGCCAGAGGCCTCTCTGTGCCTGCCTACCAAAATAAGCACAAACTCTGTGACACCATAGCGACAGTCGTCAGGTGTTTGCCCCATTTCCACTGACGCAATCGGGCGGCCAATCCTGACCACAAGCGGTCACAGGTGAGAATTTGGGCCACCACAACCCCAGGAGCCTAATGAGAGACGATAAGACAGATGTCCACAGTTTTCCGCGGCTTCAGGATACAGATAAAGAGCTGCCCAACAGACAGTGCCACCATGGAAGCCTTCGCCTGGAGCGCTTTGACGGCTTCCCACGCATGGATGGGGCAGGACCATGCCATTCGTCTCTTTGCCGATTGGCCAGTGCTCACGGCACAGCAGAGCGAATCCGGCAAATGGCGTTCAGCCATGGCCGCAAGACTACCGCGGCTTTATTTCCAGCAACTAAACCTGACTCCACTTCGCGTTACCGCCGGTCGCAAACCGTGCACGTGTCGGCCAAGCGAGTAAAGCGTGCAGGCCGCTCACCAGAAAAAATCAGAGGGAAGGATGCTGAGTTCGGGATCCGACTTGGAGCGGCTGGGACCTCTGAAGGCCCACTGGGCTCCCGGGTGCAGGACCCTAAGCACGAATTATAGCAGAGACACCCAACACTGAGAGCGGGCTGCCGGCATTTACAAGAGATGTTAGCTATGAACCAGCCAGCCAGCTACACACAGCCTATTAATTAGGCTATTTAGGCCACTCTGACGCTGTGAATGTGCATCTTTTTATCCATGTCGAACCTGTAGCAGCTGACAGCTCGGTTTAAATGCCGGGATCATCGCATGGCACCACTGCTGTGGTCCTCAGAGCACAGAAGAGCGTCAAACATGTTTTCGGGACAAAAAGCAATTGGAGTGCCATGGTGTAACTTTGGCAAGGCCGCAACTCGTTATCACAATGCCAGCTGCGGAGAGAGAGTGAGGTAGTAGTGAAATAAATATCACCATCTTTTGGGCTTTTCCCCCCTTAGGTCACAGACTGGACACTGCGGTACAGCACTGTACTTATCAAACAAGAAGTGTGTGAGAGTGTGAGCGCACACCAGGCAGAAGGGGGAGGGAGAGAGACAGGAAGTGACAGGCAGGAAGTGTGGCCTACCTGGACGCTGATCACTGTCCAAGTCACCCTGGGTGGAAGTTACTGCTCCAACGGGAGGGCAGACACATGCAACAACAAGGAGAGATGGCATGAACATGATGGAGATAGCATGGACACAATGAAGATGATATAGACATGGTGGAGATGATGGACATGTCATGTCCATGGTGGAGATGTCATGAAAATGGTGCATAAGACATGAAAATTATAGAGATGTCAAGAATGTGCTGGAGATGGCATAGAAATGATGCAGATGGGATGGACATGGTGGAGATGACATGGACATGATGGGGAAGGTATGGACATGGTGGAGATGGTATGGACATAGTGGAGATGTCACGAACATGGTGGAGATGTCATGGACATAGTGAAGGCAAGCACAGGATGAACCCTAGCAGTTTCTCCATCCAGCCCCCAATGAACACCTCACTGGGAGGTCCTCCTAACCTTCCACACAAACCATATCAGACCCCCCAAAAACACTCTTAGGATGATGTGAGACATTCGGAATTAATGGGTGGACCGGTGTCGGTGGTGGCAGGCAGCTCACAGGGGCTCTAATAAATACTCTCCTGACCTTGAGGAGGGTTTTAAAGACATCAGAGAAATGGGAAGAAAAATGAGGCAAGTGACAAATGGATGGCAACGAGTGGGTGATATTAAAGGGCAGGAAGGAGGAGAGGTCCAGTGGGATGGGGAGGCCTCAGCTCGCTGTAAAGACGGCTGAGGTCCGAAAGGGCTGCCCCACGCGACCTCCCCCACCACCGTCACACGCGACATGCGCCCCGGCTGCTGTCCAAGCAGCCGACATCCCCGGATTCCTGCAGAACCACGGGCTCGCAACGCAGATGCCGAGCGCTAAACCCTGCCAGAGTTATTAGCCTGGATAATTGAAAACGTTAATCCTGCCTGGCCACTTTGGCATTCTCCCTGTGATGCTCCCCGCCGCCCCGACGCCCGCGACGCACCCAGGCACAAAGTTAATATTTTAGCTGCAGAATATGAAATTAGCACGCAAGAACAGCCACCCTGCACCAGCTGATCAACAATAAAAGTGAAGCATCAAAACATACAGCTAAAATAACAGGTGTCATTTAAACAGAAGTTTAAAGAAGCTTACTCTGTGGATTACAAAGAGGGCAGATAATGTTACTTTTTTACACGTTACTTTTTAGGGGGGGGGTACAGAAAGTGAAACTGAATCCAAGAGTATGACATTGAGGAAATGAACGGGTTTGAGCTGACAGATGCAGAATTCAGAGGCTCTGCGAGGATGAAGAAACAGGTGGCGTGTGGGGTTGACGAGAGAGGCGGTTCCATGGCACAAGGAGGGCGGGTGGGGGAAGGGAGGGCAACGTGGCATGTTAAAGAGCAGAAACTGCTAAATGGTATCGCTATCTGACCTTTAACTACATTCAGATCGGACCAAACTGCACTGACCCACTGTGAAGGAAAATCTGCTTGTGTCAACTCGCCCCCACCACCGTCCCAATGAGCATCCCCCTTCTAATGCAGGGAGAACTCACCAGCCCCAAACCCCACCCCCTGACCTCAGAGCCACCCAAACTAAGCTCTCGGTTGCAATATGCCGTAGTGCTAGGGGGCGCCAGCCCTTCCAGGTGACGTTAGCGAGCTGAGGGGAAGCTCCCACACTGCCTGTAAGTAGGCCGCCCCGTGCTGCCGCCCGCTACTTTCTGCCTTTATTTACTCCGCTATTTCTTAACTTCTTCATTGTGCCGAGGCTCTCCCGCATCTCCAGCCATCTGTCCACAGCGAGGCGCGGCCCGGCCGTCCTGTTCCATGTGCCCGCAAGGGGACCAGGCCGGCTGGAACCCCCCCACGGCAGGGTGGCTCCGCAGGGACGGGGGTGGGGGGGCCGTCTGTCAACACTTTCCATACCTTGACAAACTCATCACGGGGCGGGGCGTGTGGATGAGTTTGTCAGGGCGGAGGATGAGCTGGGGGTTGGGGGGGAGACTATTCCGGGTATCCCTTCTTGAACTTCCTTGCAAGCCGTTTGGTGAGCAGACACTCCATGACATTCTAGATAAGCTGACACACGTACCTCCCTTGGTGTATTCTGTGGGGGGGGGGGGGGGGGGGGGGGGGGGCGAGTGAGACGGCCGGGCTCGTCCCCCTAGTCTGGACGACACACATGCAGACACACCTGGCACACAGCTAATATACTCAAACACAATCCTCCCTTAAGAGAGGCCTCTGGCCATTATTAATGTGACAAAATGACATCAACTTGAAATGAGAAAGAGCACTGTGGGGGTGTCCTACTGGGGCAACCATGCTGAAATTTGAGGGTGTGAAACTAGGGCAACCGTGTTCAAATGTGGTGTCCAACTGGGGCAACCATGAACAGCTGTAGGGGTGCCCTATTGGGGAAGCCATGCTCAAATGTGGGGGTGTCCAACTGGGCCAACCATGTTCAAATGTGGGTGTGTCCAACTGGGCCAACCATGCTCAAATGAGGGGGTGTCCAACTGGGGCAACCATGATCAAACGTGGGGGTATCCTACTTTGGCAACCATGCACAACTGAGGAAACATCTCACTGGGGTGACCGGAATCGACCACGGAACATCCCTACTAGGGTTACCGATATCGACTGTGGGACTGTCCTAGCAGAATATCCTAAAGATCACCTACACATATCTGCTTCTTCATGCTCGTCATCCAATGTGTAAGAAACAGCAGTAATGGGGCTGGACCTCACTGGGCCCGGAAGTTCAGACAATCACATGATCGATGTGATCACATAACCAGTGATCTCAGTGTAAAGTCACGATACCATGACACCGCGCTCTTCAATCCATATTCATCCTAAAAAACTTACGTAACCCTTAAAAATGCAGCAACTGAATATTTCCATGAAAGTGGGAGAATTTACTAGCAGAAATCAGATTAGGGTCAAAGCCCAAGGGAACAACAGCAAGGACCCCCTTGCGGCAAGCCAGCATCAGGGCGTGCCACAGGATACTGCAAATCTAATGCGGCCCACACTGCACTCCTGCATGACCACCCTCCCCCCCCCCCCCCCCCAGTGACTGGCAGTCACTCACTGTCAAAAACGCACTAAACAAAACGCGCACACACACTGTCTACAATGCATCTAAAACCAGGACGAGTTAAGAGTAGAGTCAGGTCAGCTAAATTTACCTGGATATTACAGCTCGAGTCAAACATAAGGCCTCCATTTTGATACGGAAATGAATGAATTCTGTGTCAGGGGCCATTAATCTGCCTGATTTACATAAATGATGAGGATGGTGACACACTTTAATACAGGAGGTGTGGCAGAAAGCAAACAGGCAGTGCTGGAACAGCACCAAGGAACGACAGCGCGGACTCTCCGTGAACAAGGGCACGGGTTGGAATATCCACCCGGGACGGAGAGACACAGAGCCCAGCTGCGTTTCATTCATTTCCACAGGACGGCGGCAGCCCACAGCCTGACAGACCCTGACGTACTTCATAAGCGAGGGTGGCGAGCCCCTAACCCTCTGCAGCCCTGAGTGAAGGAGACTGTGGGACATGGCCAAGGCAGAGCCTGAGCGGGTTTTGTCTCCTGCTGACTCCTGCGAGCCTGAACGCAGAAAGATAAGCGAGATATCCCTCCACTTCATAATGACTCTTATGGGCATGCTTATGTTCAGAGCAGTCCCAGGCTGATCCCGTGAAACGGTGGGAAATACAGAACTGAAACAAGGGTGACAGCGTAGGTGTGGCTTTCACGGACAGCAGGACTGAGCTCAATCAGGCATAAAGTCCTGATCTCTGCAAGCAGGTGGACGGATGGATGGATGGGTTTGATCAGTAGACATGAAGGAAGAGGCATTAGCTGGTCCTCAGCCCTGAGTACCTTTGTGCGGAAAGGCCTGAAGTGCTCAATTTACAAAAGATTCAAGGGTTCAAGAGCTGGGAAAACCTTCTAGTCATGCATACAGTCAGTGCCCCTCCATTCCAAGCATGGGGTTTTGATTGGGCTGCCGGAAAGCCTATAAACTCTCTGGTGAAAGACGGGTAAACAGCCATCAGCCAATCATGACAACCCAGGGGAGTGTGAAGCAGTACATGAGCCAACAGGGCCAAGAGGCTGTGGGTCACGTTGAAAACAGTGAAGTCCAATCACCACTGTCGCTCAAAATCGCCTCATCTCAAGACAGCACTGATCAGTGAGCCTGGAGGCCACAACCCCCCCGACCTGCTTCTCACCTGCTCTCTGCGCACCCCCACCCCCCCATTCCCTACACAGCTTGGCCATCAGCAGAGACTCCTCGCACCTCTACCCCCCAAGAAAGCAGACAGTGTCTCCCATTCATAGCACCCCCCCACCCCGATGCTTTTCTTTCATACCGTGAATCATGCTCGGCCAGGATTGGTAGAGCTGTACGGCTGACGCAACATCCCGCCGTGCCACATTATTTTATCTAGCAGCCAGGGGCTCCCAGACTCATGCCGGGAATGACGCGGCGTGGACTAGAACACCAGCTGGTGCCCGGAAACAGCTGCATGGTTCCATGCCGACGGCCCTCGGCGGACGGGACCATGAGTCTGACACCCCCAGGCCCCCCCACCCCCCCCCCCCCCCCCCAAGATTCAGCGATGGCCCCTCTCCTATTTGCCGGAGACTCCGATCCAAAACGGTTCACCATCCCTTTTCCATTCCAACTGTCACATCAGCAACCCCCCATCCCATCATCATGAGCCACCTGGTCGCCCCGTTCACACCAGGCAGCACCAAGGCCAGCGCCGGCCTAGGCATTAGCGGATCCCCATTGTGCCTGGAGGGTAAGTTTGGGTGACCCAAGTGGGACCAGGGGTCCATACAACTCACAGTAAATAATATGTGCAGACCAGACAACAGAG
>JAODKL010000040.1:6225701-6236728 GCA_026780765.1 Petrocephalus schoutedeni
CGGCCCCCGGCGGACGGGACCATGAGTCTGACCCCCCCCGGCCCCCCCCCCCCCCCCCCCAACCAGCGTGTGCTGCATATTCAATTACAGCAGCTGGCCAGAGATCACAGTGCTCACTCATAAAGCAATCAGGTTAATATCACATCCGCGCGCCGGCTCCTAATTATACTCATTATGCAAGAGAGCGCTGCGGTGTTTGTGAGGCCCGGTCCCGCCCACTTCCGCCCAGTTACGCCAGCCACGCGCCCTCATCCGCAGGCCCTTTGCGATGGGCCGGTTCCTGTCGAGCAGCATTAGTAGTGCTTGGGATGCAGGTTCGGGGACAGCGCCACTTGGCTCACAAGCCGTACGCTTTGGAGAGCGACTAGAGGGCGCACATGTGGCCGGGCGTGTTCAGTCAGGGAGCCCTGGGTATGCTTCACGCCATTCGCATTCCTCACACGCGTGTGCTGGGTAGTTAAGCAGGGAGGACTGGTCCATTTCACACCGGGGGGGGGGGGGAGGGGTAATAAACAGGAAATGCATAAATATTTTAGCAGGTAACAGTGGGAAGAAAGAGAGGGAAATCTGAATGACAGGGACACTGAATGGACAGGGGGACAGGGAATGGATCTGGGGACACCTGAGGCTCTGTTCGCTGGCTTTCTCCATGGCCAGCTCTCATGTGCAGCAGAACTCACAGAGAAATGGCCAAGTGAGGTGAGGGAGGGGGTGTGGAAAAGTAAGAGTCCACACTTAAACCCCCACCGGAGTGGCGCTCGTTAAGAGGGACTCACTGTAGCATGGAAGACTAGCTAAGGGCCAGTGGGGTCACCAGAGGAACGGAGGGCCTGATACCCATGGCTGCCGGCATTACTGGAGCGAGTCAGGAGTCCAGGACACATGCCGCACAGGTGGATGGGGCAGGGGGGGTGGGGGCAAGGGAAGGCCAAGCATACAGGGAGGAGGATCCCCCCTCCCCCCCGAACCACTGAACTATGGAGGAGACCAGCTTGCGGAGGTATTATCAGACGGGAGGGAGACTCCAGATGCTCAAACTCACTCTCAGCTTCACTTTCTGAAGCTGCCTCGGCACCCAACAGCATTTTAGCAGACCATCAGCACCAATCGGTCGGGCTTCCAGCCCACGTCTCCACGTCTCTAGTCAGTGCTGCCCGGCACCCAGTTGGTAAATCACCACAGTAAATCACCGACAGTCTCCACGTCCTGATCTATTTGACCTGCTCTTCTCTTCCGTTTAGGCCCCTCCTTCCCAGGCACCACACCTTCCCAAATCTCACGCTCCCGCCACCCTCCACCCTTCTCTCCACCCATGCTGGGCCTGACAACTTCCCAAGACTTTGAGAAGTCTTTGGTGAGGGCCGGCGGCGGCGGCATGGGCGAGAGTGGGCCGGAGAAGCGGGCCGGGCCGTTCCCCGCGGCTGCGCTCGGTGGAAAGCATGCGGGAGTCTCACGCCTCCTCCTCCCTTTCAGCTAATTAGCTCAGCTGGAAAAAAAAAAGTCATTTTTTTTAAGAGGCAGAACCTCCTCCTGTCGCATGGAGCCTTAGAAATAGCTGACCCACTTGTGGAAGCACTTTCAGGACCAGCATGTCCTCAATGCAGTAACCTAGTTAGTACCACTGCTCCGTCTACGCGCAGCAACCTACAAAACGTACGGGCCGGCCTTGGGCGCGTGCGTGCGGGGGTGAGGGGGCGGGGCAGGGGTGGGAACATGCCGCCACTATGACTGTGGGACAAACCAATCAGAGAGAGGTCACATGGTGCAACCAGCCAATTCTACCCCCCCCCCCCCCCCCCCCCATTTCAATCCCCAGGAGGCCAGCAAGATTTCAGTGCTGTGGAATGGGTGCCGTTTACATCCATATAAAAGATTCAATTTCCACTGCATGGGTTTCTGGTACTTATCGAGACACACATACACCTGTAACCACACAAGAACACGCACACACACACGCATACTGGGTGGCTGACACTCACCTCAGGGCTGCCTGGCTCTGTCTGCGTCGATTTGTCTGCTCTCCAACTGCTCGATCTCTGCGCCCCCCTGACTTTATCCTGCACAGAGGAAGGTTGCAAGTCAGGCAGCCATTACTGAGCAGAAGACACCCCCCCCAACCACAATGTCCTGCCCCACAGTCTTAGAAAAACATCAGAACAGAGAGCAGCCCCGAACTGCTTGCTAAGAAATGTTCACACGCTGGATGACGACCCACCGCCTCCCTGGCTCATGGTTATGGTTCAGGAGAACCCCTAGGACACTTACTGCAACCGCTGAGTGTAAAATGCGGAGCAGCCTCCTTCAGGACTCTCACCCTACACAACCCACCCTCTGTAACGCTGCACAGCTAAAAGAAGACCCAGGCTTACGGCCAGAAGGTATCCTGCAAGGTGGCACTATTGAGCAGGGCCGACTTCCAAAGACCAACACCTTCAGCAGCCACTCTGATGCACCTGTCCATCGATCATCACTCCCTACCACCTCGCAGAGACCGCAGGGTAAGAGGGATGGAGGGGTAAGATCACGAGAGAGGCACAAGCAGGCCAGGCCGGATAAACGCTCACTCAAACACACTAAAATAAACACACTCTGTCAAACACAGGCACTCCATGTCTCAGTCCACCAGGCTAACACCACCTTACTCCTGTGGGGGGGGGGGGGGATTGAGTGGAGCCCATTCAAATATGGAAGAACACAATTTCCACATGGAGTGCCAACCTCGCCCAGGGCGATTCTAGCTCCCGCACCATCCGTGCCGGTCCCCAAGCACTCGTGACAGTGGACTGGCCCAGCCCTTCCTGAAACTCCCTCACTCTTGCTGGGGGGCGTGCCAAGTCACGCTGGGTCTATAAGCAGCAGGGGTGGCCGTTATTTACTGAGCTCTCCGAGTTCTGAAGCCGCCGCATTGGCCCCTACTCCCCTCGTCACCGAGCCGTGCGGCATCCCGTGACATGTCCCTACGTGTTTAGACACCAGCTGCCACAGGATGGGCACAGATGTTTTGCTTCATAGAGGAGCATTCTGGCTGGGAGCCCCTCAGGTACACACACCCCCCCCACCCTCCTACAGACACACACAGACACTCTACACAAACACTCATGACACACAGACGCTCCACAGACACCCTACATAAAAACTCAGAATATACTACAAATATACTCACTTTACAGAAATTGCACAGACAAACACCCTACAGATACACTCACACACTTTACACACAAATACATACACCCCAGACACACACAAGCACTTAACAGACACTCTACACAAATACACTCTCATAAACCACATACAAACATAACAAACATACACACACTCACACACACCACATAAACATTCACTCTACAGAAACATTCTACAGACACACACTCACACACAGACAGCAGATATGGTTGGCCTCTTTCTCACACTCACACTCCCCCAATCTTTCTCCGTCAGACACACCCCCCCCCCCCCCCTCCCATCTCACCAGCTCGGCCTGCAGCCGCTGTATCAGCTCATCCCTGTCCTTCAGTTGCAGGAGCAGCAATGTGTTCTCATCTCTCCCAGGGTCCTGCGGGAGAGGAGGGAATGGGGGGAGGATCAAAGGGTTAACAAGTCTGGGGAGCAGAGTGGACGGGGGGGGGGTTCCAATTGCGGCCTCTGGGCCGGCGCTCAGGGATAAAGGGGGACTGTAATAAAAGTGAGTCTACAGGCCATTCTGCAATAATTTAACGTCACCCAAGCTCCTTCAGGCACAGACGGGAAGGAGCCCACAGAGCCACAGAGGCACGGGGCCCAGCGGCTGACAGGCTCCTGGAGAGCCGGGAGGGGGCTTCGCCAGTCATGTGACACACACACACGCCCTCGCGGGGACTCTACACCCGGGTACAGGGTTGAGGTTTTATGAGCTGTGATAATCTGCAGCCTAACAATCCTCATTGACAGGTCCTCAGGAGACGGAGGCTTAGAGAAACGTTTTGTCACGCCGTACCAACCCTCAGGGGGCAGGGGCGGGGGGAGCCCACTCCCCCAATTAAAGTGCAGCAGAGAATCTCTGCATCTGTTTCACTGCAGCACGGGGGGAGGGGGGAGCGGGGTTTGTCGCGACGATCAACCCACACCTGAATGTCGACACCAAGGCCCGTGCCCCCACGCCCGCCCACGCTCCTCAAAAAGGTCACGTCCTAAATGAGGGCAGCACGCTAATGAGAACATGAGACCCTAACAAATCTTGCTTCACACGGAGCACTATCTTAATCAGACAGTCACCCTCATAAACTGGGGTGCGGGGGGGGGGTGGCATAGGCCCAAGATCAACAAGCTAAGTCACCAAGCCTAGATCTGATCACGACCCCACATCACAGCGCCAGCCATGGGTCAGATCACAACTCCGCAAAACGCCACTGAGCGTAGATCTGATCACGACCCCACATCACAGCGCCAACCAAGGGTCAGATCACAACTCCGCAAAACGCCACTGAGCGTAGATCTGATCACGACCCCACATCACAGTGCCAACCACGGGCCAGATCACAACTCCGCAAAACACCACTGAGCGTAGATCTGATCACGACCCCACGTCACTGACCCCAAATCATAATGTGATTCCCACAGTAGAACAAACAACACAGAACTGGTCTTACTTTTAATACACATTATGATAGCAAGAAATAACCTGAAATGTATACATATTTGTAAAAATCTCAGTCTACCCGGATGATCACTACGTCCATCTGAAAATTTGAGGAAAGCCTTACCACATGCTCTCGTCTAGAGTATGTGCTGTGATGTGGGACCGCATATTCCCAGAAACAGGGGTGTTACCGCAGTAGCTCGCAGGACAGTGTGAGAAACAGGCCAAAGCTTCTGCAGAGCTGGACACGGTGCCAATGGGGGTCTCAGCGGGCATTAAGGACATGCCGGCCTTCTTAAAATGCCACCTGAGCACACCCCAGCAAACACTAAAGTGATGACTTCGCACCACATTCAGGCATGTGTTCTGGGTGCATCCGCACTCGGCAGATGCGCAAACGGATTAATGGCCACTTGATGAAGCTGTTGATTATCCAAACAAACCATCAGGGACAGAAAAGGCTGAAAAAAAATCTGCCCACTAGGGCGGCAGTACGGCTGATAATCACATGGGGCAGCAGGCAGAGCGATCGGCATCACTACTTCATAAGGCACACAGCCATCCTGCTTCAGGTCTTAGCGCTGCGTGTCAGTTACTCGCTGCATTACTGAGTCACTGAGATGCAGCTCGCATGCACTGCTATCACGGAGCTCTCAAAAAACAGCAGCTTCAGCACAACAGGAAGCCAATGAAGCTGCTAACAGGAAGCGGATTAAAGCTCCCAGTGACGGACAGCATGTCGTAATCCCGCCCCTCACGGGTTGCAAAGCCTATTCTCTGTCGCTGGTTGACACCGCTGATCAAATAAATTTTTTTCATACCTAAAACTTAACAAGAGGACAAATGAAAAGAGGCAGTTTCCAGTCTCTTGTTTCTCTGTTACATGGGACATTTCTGGCCAATCAGCAGCTGAGGGATGCATCGAGGACATACACTTACATCTGGCATTGGACACATACACACACGGAGGGTGGAGAGGAACAAGCACAAGAATGAACAGCAGAAACAAACACAGCACACGTAGTGCAAATTCGTAGGGTAAACAACATGATGCTCTATACTATCGTTAAGACAAATATTTGCAAGTTTTATATACACATAAAACATTTCACAAAAGTTACATGTGGAGATGATATTTATAACACCAGAGGATTTAAGGAAGGTTTGTATTACTATAAGGTCTTAAACACTTTAAAAATATGTGGTTTAAATCCTGTGTGTAACATGTTCTAGCTGCTGTGCATATTATTATGAGGCCCAGTACCAGCAAAGCCTTCTGCGCACTGCGCATGACGCTGGCTGAACACACTCAGTTTAACGCGCTTTTATAAATAGGCGGCGAGTGGATCCGGCCTGGCAGGAGCAGCAGGACGATGGCGACCGTGCCCGCTTCCGTTCCCTGCGCAGAACCGCGAGAGGCCAGCCGCTCCCGCCCCCCCCCGCCCCCCCCGCCGGGGCCATGCCCGCCACGGGAAGCGCTTTCCACGGGCACTAATTATAAAAAGGCACGGATGACAAATGTTCGCCTGAGGAAGTTTATTCTCAAAGTAGGACGAGGACTGACACGGTTTCGTCTCAGGTGGCTTTCGGACTTATTTTTAAAACCGATTTTCTGGAGCGGCGGGACGAGTCCCACATAGCCACCCCCCCCCGCCAAAGTCAGATACGTGGGGGGCTATTCTGAGCTGCACTCCCTGCAAGGGTATGGGCGGCGGTCGGGCGTCAGGCGGGCATTTGGCAGGGGCGGGGCCGTCATGTGGCCGTCCGTGGCTGGCGTGGACACGGCATGTAGGTCAGTAACGAGGACGGACGCGGTCCCCGCTTGCTCCAGCGCTCCACGAGATCACGCCAACCTCCACCACCTTGGAAACGCCTCAAACGCCTCTTCAAACGCCCTCCCGGGGTCCCCTAAGGGTCGGGAATGTAGCGCGCCCGTCACGACACGCCACCACCGCGTCCGCCGGTGGGGCCGGGGAGAATCCCGCGCATCCCAAAATAAAAAGGCCAGGCTCGCCCGTTTGCAAAAGCTAACATCTGCTGACGGCGAGAGGCACAGCGAGGGGAGGAAGGGGGCTCGCGGGGGTCCACCTCGGCGTCGGAACTCTCGGGCGGCGCCACAGAGACCCGCGGTGGGAACGCGGACCCAGAACCCAAAGCCTGTGATCAGGAAGCAGGAGCCGGCGAGGAAAGGGGCCGCCGGAGGCCTCTCTTCGCGGTAAAGAAAATGATAGCACACAGCGGGCAGGGAAAGACAGAAGGAGACGCTTACCTTGAAGGGAAGGGACTTGTCACTGCAGGGGCTTATGGGTAATGAGTGAAGACTGCTTGCGGGACTCGTCTCTGTGCTCTGAGTAGAGAGATAAAATTTACAGCTTACTTAGTGTTATTTTACAAAGGAACTCCCATACTGCTAATGAACATCAGAGTAAGGGGACAAGGCAGGGGGACCAGGAAAGAGGCTGAGGCAGGGGGGTGAGGCAGGGGGTATGGCACAGAGGCAGGAAGAAGGCCATGTCAGGCACCTTCCAAAGGTTCTTAAAGTGGCCATCTGCCATGGAAAAACCTTCAAGTTCACCTTGAGCCCAGTTCCACTCACTGCAAGCTCATCTTCAAGGGTTGAAATCCATCCTCATCCTCCAATGACAAATGAGCTTATTTTATTTATTTCTTTTAAAGAAAAGGGCAATTTCCCCATTCCTTATCTAATCTTCACACAGGATAACCCCGGCCGCTCTGAGCGCCACATACCATTTGCAGAACTGTGGGCCCATAGCGGCAGCACAGAATGGCGATGCCAGACAGGGGTCAAAGAGGGAGGCACTGGACTCTCGGTGTGACCCAGGAACACTCCCGGAAATGGGAAGGAATGCCGGATAGACGGGTCGAGGCGGCACGCCGTGTCACTGGCGCTGGGGCGACCACCTCAGGCCGCAAGACCGTCAGCCTGACTCTGGAGAGACGCCCACACAGAGCCACAGATCAAGGATGAGAAGGGAGAGTGGAACACTGAGAGCAGGGGCAGAGGTCAGCCAAACAACAACGAGAAGATGATTAAGTAATTTCAAGCTTTTCTTAGTGGGTAGTTTAAGTACAGTGATGTATGATGGGAAAATTTGCAATTTAATGAGAGTATGGGGTCAGCATTGAGGACAAACAGCATCCTCTTTAATATTCATGTGCTTCTGCTGGGTTTATTCCCTGGACCTCCCGTTACGGCCCCTTAATTGCCACTTAGGTTTGGGTCTGAGAGGGATTTGTTTGTGTGCGTGTCGCCTGCTAGTGCGCGAGAGGCACGAAAATAACGTAAGGCAAATATTTTTAAAGATGTAGCCCAACAGGCTGACATGCGCTTACGCTGTGAGGATGCCGGCCGCGGTGACTAACCGCTTGTTTACTGGGATGACTCTCAAGTTCAGCGGCGGAGAAGCGGCAGCAACCTCCTGGCAGTGATGTAGATGCGGTGAACATGGCCCCCCTCCCAGAGCACAGCCCGGGACATGAAAGGCCTGCCGCGCTATCTGCCTCAGAAAAGCCTCCTCCTTCTTCTCCGAGATGAAAGCGCTCAAGGATCCTACAAGAGCAGCGGCTGTAGGACCCAGGAACCGGAGCCACCGGGGAACTGGGGCCCGAATCCCTCAAAGCGCAGCTCCGGCACTTTACCTACGAATCCCGCTAACGCTGCAGCAGTGGGGCTGGAATGTAGGCCGGCTTCCCAGATCGGAAATGGACGTTCCCCGATGGCTTGTCGCACCGTGAACAGCCCAGATGTAGGGCACCTACACACCGATAGTTACGAAACAGGCGTCACAGCATTTCGTTCTCCCTGGCACCCCCACAATGGCGCCTGTCCCATCTCAGGTCCCGTTTACCGGCCAGAACTGCAATCGTCCTCCAAAAAACCACCATGAATTACATTCAGCGGGCTGTTCGCGAAAAACGTCCAAGCTAGACAAACTCAAGGTTTCTCCCGCACGTCCTCTGGAGGTCCCAGAGCCCCCAGCACTCCAGGCAGATACAGGCCTGCTGGACATAAGCCACCCTTCCCGGGTGGTGACATCATGGAAATGGGGGCCTGATGACATGGCTCACCTCTTGAAGCAGCTTGCGCAGACGGAGCAGCAGAGTCTTCACAGCCGTGCAGTCCTGCAGCATCAGCCGCAGGGGCAGCCCCTCCAGACCAAGCAGCTCGTCGTCCCAGGGAAGGCAGCAGTCAGGGGGTAGCAGGGAGGTGGGCCGCACTGGCTCTCTGCAAAGGAGGGGGCGTGAGAATCACCAAGGGGAAGGAACGCAAATGGATGTGGAAGGGTCAGAGTGACTACACAGCCCCCCCCTCCCTGGTTTGGGCTGTTAGTGACAAATGACAGTGACCCCTGGGACTCACACCTTAGTATGACACCTGTCCTATTATTTCACACCAAAGACTTGGCCCCGTGGTGCTAAATAGTACCTCACCACTGCAGGTGGACATTTCAAATGGGGGATGCATGGACGGAGGCCAGAGCCACTTTGAAGCTCCCGCATGGCAAAGTCTCAATCGGATAAAGACCCCAGAGCCTCAGATTCACCTGCCCTACATCGGCATCTGCAGGAGTATAATTGGGAACGAGGTGTCACACATCTGCAATGCAGTCCCACTTTCTCGCGAGAGCCACCTCAAAGAGCGGCAAAACCACCAGGTTCTGCCTAGCCCATGATAACCCCCCGCCGTCAGGCACAGGCCCCCATAACAGGGGTCAGTGATGGTCGCCCAAATATCAGCAAGTCCCTGCTAGCCTTCTGCAGCTTACAGCCACTGAAAACAGAAATTTCATTTTCCCTCCAGAGTGAAACAACCCGTTTAAATCCTTCTCCCGATGGCCTCAGATCCATCCTGTTTAAAGACCCCCACCCCCCCCCCACCTCCGTCCCGCCGGGATGTCAGGGGGAAAAGTACGACTCCAGACACTGACATTTCCACATGACATTTACCAACAAAACTACATGATTAAAGAACCCAAACTTTTCCTGCCTCTCTTTACCAATACACAGCAGCGATGCGAAAGACTGACGGTGGTGGCATGCCGGGACGGGGAAACATTCTGCCCGTAATCACATGACAGGCTGAGACTCCCAGCTGTGCCAGTGCACCCCGATTGAGTTCGGATCCTGTCCCCACACAGTGGTGCTACCATACCACTTGTGGGCATTTGGGTATGTTGTGAGGGCACCAGTGAGCAAATAGTCTCAAGAGGATTTGGGGGGGGGGTGGTCAGGATGGGGGTTGACACCAGCAGGGTCACTACAGACTGACCACTCTTCACGAGGTCCTCTGTCCTCTGCATACCCACACACACAAACTCACGTGCGAGGAGTGGTACTTTATTCCAGGGAGCACACGTACACTTACAGCAGTACACGTGGGCTCACCGAGGTCACGGGCACAGTGCCGAAGGCCCAAACTGGGTCTGTTACTGCTTATTATGGCACATTAGTGACGGCTCCCAGTCACGTTTCATTCCCGCCGAGAGCTTCCTGGCAGCAGAGCGATACGAATTTCTATTCAGGATAGAGCGGGCGCGTATATGGGCTCCGGGCGCTCTCAAGGTCCAAATGAAGCCAGGACGTCCTCGCGCGCAGACAGAAAGCCATGAAGGCTTTGAAGTTACGGGCCGCTCATGTGGTAAAACGTGCCCTTATGAAGTGCCTGATTTATGGCTCTTCACGCCAGGAAGAGTGTGAAATGGGCTGATTTCCTGTAACGTTATTTCCCGAAGAAATATTCTGTAATGACACCTAATATGCGATTCACAAAATAATTGGAGGGGGGGGGGGAGGAATGAACCAATACCTAATATTACGATCACATAGAAAATGGGCAGGAAAACTGTCAGGATCAGAAATACATACGTATTTAGTAAAAAACATACATGCGGCTTTTCATACAAAAGCATGACAAGAAAGCTGGTTTTAGCTGGTATTTTATTTTGTCTGAAGCGAATCAGTATGCAAGGTAAATATATACTTCACAGAAGGCAGGGCAGGCAGACTTCAGCGGGGATGTTTCAAAGGGGTACTTTACAGAGGCAGTTCTATAAAGCTGCACAAGTCCCCCCCCAGACAGGTGATCAAACCCTACAGACGTCAATGTCCCTGTCGATCCCATGCATCCGTGTCCCTCCTTGACAGAGACGTCCTCCTTCACGCCAGTTGCCCAGGCCAGAGCGTACCTGGGCAGGCGGACGAGGAGAGAGAGGACATCACCCAGGGTGTGAGGACCCTTTGGCAGGACCTAGCAGCCAGAACAGCCCTCACAGATTGCGGTTCTTCACTCGGCCCGATTACACAGGCTCTTATTTACTGGAGCATCTGGGTTAAGTGCTTTAACCGGGGGCTGGGGGGGGGGGGGGGGCCCCAGCCGGGCGCCTTGTGGCAC
>JAODKL010000040.1:6236864-6255956 GCA_026780765.1 Petrocephalus schoutedeni
GGGGGGGGGGGGGGGGGGGGGGGGGGCACCAGCCGGGCGCCTTGTGGCACCTGAAACAGAGCTGGTAATGGGTCGTTGGGATTATTCATGATCATCTGGAAGGACACCAATGCCTTCGGTCGACACTTTTCGGCCAGATCGTCAGGCCTGCTGGAGAGAAGCACGTGTGAGCCGAGGCCTCGGAGCTTGCAGCTCCGTCGGCACGGCGCTCAAACTAAATATATCACTGGGATGAACTTCAAATTAACTGGAACGGCGACGAGCACCCGCAGCCGAGAGGAAGGAGCAGGCCCACGGCACGCGCCGCTCGCCTAGGAAAGCGAGGCAGGCGCTTTTTACCACCCGGCCATTTCAGCAAGGTATCACAGGGAGGCCCTGGCAAACGCACATTATTTTTGTTAGACTGAGACGAAACATACGCTTATTTAACATCAAAGCAAACATTCATTAGTCTCCTTAAGATTAAAAGAAACCATTAAAGTGGGACATGTTTCAGGAGACACAGTCAGTCTCTCTGCACCAGCGTGGGATTTGGGAATTAAAACTGATAAACGGTCCAGGTGCAATAAAAATGATGCATAATAACCATGTTTTTATGGGAAGGAGTGTTAAATAATGTACATCCAGGGAACTGCACTGCAAACATAATCTGTGCATTCAGGATAAATCACGTGACGCTGACACAGTGGTAATGGGGGGGGTTGTGGGTTTGCGGGCGGCTGGAGAAGGCGTAGTAGTGATGCTCTGGTCTGGACCCATGCCTACACACCATAATGTGCAAGAAGCTAAAAAGAAAAAGGAGGCTTCGACAAGTCATTGCATAATTTTATGAGAAATGAGGTGGGGAAGGGGGATCTTTAACAGACCTCAATCACACCCAAGGGGTCACGGTGGCACGACTGAGGAGACTCACCAGCTAGTTTTTCCAAAACAAATTTAACATGAAGAAACAATTAAAAGTGCCTTAAGCACCCTGACAGCATTGTTTCATTTAAAATACAAATCCAATATGCTGGAGGTAGAAGCGATTACAGCTCCCTTTCTTTGTTGAAGCCTGTAAAGACGAGAATCCATATTAATGTTTCAGTCAGTTTACTGTCATCTCCTGCTGAAGGCGCTCGT
This sequence comes from Petrocephalus schoutedeni, assembly GCA_026780765.1. NCBI lineage: Eukaryota > Metazoa > Chordata > Actinopteri > Osteoglossiformes > Mormyridae > Petrocephalus > Petrocephalus schoutedeni. Next base: position 6,237,987 of record JAODKL010000040.1, read on the forward strand.
ACGTGTTTGATGTTTGATTCCCCATTAACATGTCTGCTCAGGGTCCAGAATGGAGAGACAGCCTCCCACAATCTCCTAGAAAACGAGTGCAACACATGACACATTTCAGGCCGCATGATCCATTTCAGGGAAGCGGCTTTCCTTAATTAAAAATGTAATATGATCTATCTATTACCGGAGTAACTGCCCCCTGATGTACTTAACATTTAGCCGCTGGACTCCTGTCCTTTATATAGGTTCCCGTCAGCTAAAGGACAGGGGGGTGAAACTTTCCGGTTACACTTTGCTGATGCTAGAAAACAACCTTGGCATCTCCGGTGAGTGATTTAAAATCCTGGTCCGTGACAGACAGATTCATTTCACAAGTCAGAAGCAAAGGAACACTTAGAGATGTGTGGTCAAACCTACACCGCAAAACACTGATCAGGCATCAAACAGCCGTGGCAATAGGAAGGTCAGCTCGCAGATGACAACTTGGGGTTTTACACTGCGTCCCAATATTTAATTGATTGATGGATGAAATTATTCACTTTATTAATGATGCAACGGTTTGAGGAGGACAATTTTAATTGATTGGGACACTTTCAGCTGGTTTATACACAGAACAACCAGGTGATTTTTCTACTGAAACAGAGACTGAAGTCAGCTGATCGCTGAGGACCCCCCCCAAAAAGGCAAAGATGTTGGTGTTGAGTCACCTTCACAGTCATCATTCTCCCACTTTGCTCATTTTGTCTAAGGGGGAGGGTCGGATTCCCCCACCTTCACACCCCAGCTATCAGTGATGGCATGACAGACAGCTTCTCCCACAGGAGACCAGCCATGGGAAGAAAATGTCTCGAGCTGATAAGCCACACAAACACCCCAACAGTTCAGCTGCATCGTTTTCCAGTGATTCATCTCCTGGTCTTCAGGAATGATTTGCTTAATTTGTGTTTTCTTCCCTCTTCATGATGAACGTATCGACTGGGTAGATTTGTTTAAAATCTAACTGAATTTCATGCAGAAGGACTTTGCAGTAATTATCTTTCAACGGCATGACGGCAACGTGGTGGGGCTCAGAATTCAAGGTTTTTTTTCCATAAGGAAAATCCTACTCGCAACCATCTGCAAAGGCTGAGCTTTGTGTTGGAGTCAGTGACCATTAATTAGCTGAAGGACTTGGATGCCATTCGAAGAGCAGAGACTGGCTGTTACTCCATCTCTCATTCACACATTTAGCAAAATCTAGAGGCTAAGGGTGCTTTTTCACTGCACCACGTACCATACTTATGGCATGGTACTTTCGGTGCTTTCCCTTTTCCACTGACTTATGGTCAAGCACAAGTATCAAAGGTTCCAGTTCCTAAAGTGCCAACTTTACTATTTTTTGGTAATTCAGTACTTTGTGGTGGGACTTTCTTTGTTAATTGATTATGCAAATGGATAGACTCTAAAAGAGAACACAAGCGGCATCTTGAAAAAAAAGTTGCAAATGTTTGTTATAATAAATATTGGGGTATTTATTGGGGTATTTATAAAACAAAAAAAGGAGTGATTTTGGTCAACAAAACATCATCTTTGTTTGCAAACACAGAAGTGGTCTATTCATAACTGCACATCATCCAGCCATGTAATATACTACAGCCATTTTGTATTTTTTTTTTCAAATTTCAAATTCAGTAGAAAATACCCCGCCTTGCGTTGTGATGTCATTCAGTACCAGAATTTATGGCTGTGGAAAACCAACACCTTGAAGTACTTTCTTGAAGTACCAAAAGTAAGGTACCTGGTGAGCTGGAAAAATACCTTAAGACACAAATCCAGTAAGCACAGTGAATAGGAAGGTAGATCGAACATTGCCAGGTATGCAGGCCTTCCTGAACCTCAATATTTACTTACAAAAGTAGTAGGTAGGTGGCACAGTGCTTAGCACTGTTGCCTCACATCTCTGGGACCTGGGTATGGGTCTGCGCCATGGCTCCATATGTGTGGAGCTTGCATGTTCTCCCTGTGTCGTGGTGGGGTATACTCCACGGACTCTGTCCCCATTCCCCACCCACAGTCCAAAAACACCCCGAGGTTAATTGAGGTTACCAAATTGTCCGTAGATGTGTTTGTGTGCGCATGCCCTGTAATGGGTTGGAGCCCCATCCTGGGTTGCTCCCTGCCTTGAGCCCGAAGCCTCTGGGATAGGCTCGGCACCACCCTGCGACCCTGAATAAGACAAGCAGTTACAGAAAATGGATGGATAGGTAAGTGGTTCAGGATATGAAGCCTGAAGAGAGTTATTGCTGTTATCCCCCAGAAATTCACTACACCTCAGCTTAAAAGAAAAAAATAAAATAAAAAATCACCAAATGTAAAAGCTGGAGGGCCCTGTAGATCTGAGTGCTGGGCACTGACACAAAAGCTTGATGCAAAGCCTATAGCATTGTCACAAAGCTATAGATCACTCCATGTTAGTCCCAACATCCCAACATTGTCACCATCACCTCTACTGTGATCCTACAACCAGATGGGACGTCCATATGGGCCAGAGTGTTGACTATGAATTCTGCCACCAGTGAGGGGAAAAGGCATAAAGTAGCTAGAGCATAAACAAGGTCCAAACAGCTGTTCAGAATTAAACAAGCACACAGGCGAGTGCACATAGTATAAAGCATACACAGCCTGCAATTTACAGCACAAAAGCCTCCTTTTGGCACATGCCCCGCTGGTAACAGTGGATGGAAGCACGGGGGGGGGGGGGGCAGAACCACGACTGGAGAAAGAGTGGTGTCATCAGCATGGTGTATGTGCTTTTAAATACGCATCCGATATACTCATAGTGATAAACAGCAACAAACAGGGGGATACCAGACGTGCACTCTGCGTACTTTTTAAGGCATGTCATTTTATCACACCATCATTCATACATCCATACAGCTTCAAAATGCTAATCGCAGTCACGTCTGTGAGGAATTACATGATCAGTGTTAGACAAAAAGAGCCGAAAAATCAGGAAGATGGGTACATTAATCAGAAACACAAAGAGTGCAAAAAGGACGCGAAAACAGGCACAGCAGGACACTTGTTTAGGAAATTAAACACTATTAACGGTCCTTTAAAAAAAGACAAAAAATACGAAGTGCTGAACTGAATTAACAGCATAGCTTTCAAAGCCATACATCATCGAGAGCATTTCGACATGCAAATGAAAATATTTTTAACACAAGAAACACAGGAAAATGGACCATTACAGCAAGCGAGCTCTAAATTCTCATGATCTTTCAGCTTATTTCAAGGTTTCCCCTGAACTCCAATACAAATATATATGCTAATATGACCAGAGAAGAGCCATACCACCCTTTAGCTTATAAAGACAACCATTCTCTGTAAATCCTTCAGACACTGCTGATTATTCACATGTATAAGCTGGCCATAGTCCAACATAGATTCAAAGGCTCACAGTGGGTAACAGCAGTACAATTCATACATGAATTGCAGTTTTGCTGTCAGCAGTAGGGAAGCGGTTAAGTTTCTGCTAACCTGCGGAGGACCCGAAGGGCCAAGGCTGGGGCAATAAACAGGCAAAAAGGCCAGAGGAAATAACAGCACATTGGGAAGTATTAACAAAACCCCAGGCAAACTGTACTTATCAGCAAATGCCTCCCCTCTCTCAAAACCTCTAAAATACTGCTGACGACTTTAGTGAAAAGTTGATCTTTGGAGAGGCTCTCAGCTGTGGTTCGGGCAGCTTCAATGGCAGAGACCACGGGGAACAGCGGCACGGTCAAGACAACGATTGAGCTGGGCTGACAATTTGCCCGGAAGAATTAAATCAAATCTCTTCCACTTGTAATTTTCAGACATTTCATAGGTTGCATAAATAAAAATGATTATTCAAGTGAAAGTACTGCTACAACACGAGGCGAAACACTCATCCAAGTTCAGATTACAAAAGGTCAATATACACTTGCCCTCTGTGCAAAAAAACAACCCAGGAATGCACACCTGCATAAGCTGATAATGGCTGTACATCATCCTAACCATACTCGTGGAGACACATGCGGCTGAAATCAGTGAAAACGCCCTGCCTGCGCACCCTAGTCACCCATTCCCAGTGCGCGCAGTGACCACAGTCAGATGGGAATTAAAATTCAATTAGTCCATTTCAGCTTCACACGCACCTGTTCACCACCTGCAGCGCATTCTGTTCGCAATGTACACAATCTTAAGGCATGTCTGGGTCCGGCTGCGAGTGCATTCCGCGCTATTATTTTAACCAGATGCACCTCCCACACAATCAGCTCCCACCACGTGGATGGCCCTAATTAAAGGACAGAACAAACCTGGGCTGCCCTTTAAAAGCATTTTATGCCTCAAGACACTGAAATCCGTAAATTAACAACTTAAATGCATGGGTTGGCTTCCACTTAGGCGGAATGTTACCAAATTCACCCAGGCAGAAGTCAAGCATGCGGAATTCAATATAAAAAAAAGCACAAAGGGGACACAGGAAAAAACACTCACCCTGTGCTGAAGCTCCCTCAGGAATCCCAAAACCCAAAAAACGGTATTTCGATCCCAAGAGGTGATGAGAGCAAGGGTGGGTTTAACTTTTTTGGGTCCAGAGCATGTAAACAGCCATGTTAATCCCATATTAATCCCATTTTCTGACCATCCCTAAACCAAACTACTTCAGTAAACAGCTAGCTGTAAAACCCATACAAAACTCATTGCCTTACACAGTAGCTTCTGGACATTTTCCACATTCTGGCACAGTTAAGATTGTAATAATGATTGAATTTAGGCTGCATGTTCCAATAACCCAGCAGTCATCTTGGATGACCAGAAGGTGGGATTTGCAGAGAGGTACCATGCTCCGCAGAGACAGACACATGGGCAGTCAGGCTTCAATGAAGGAGGCACTGTCCACAGTACATGGTTCTGCGAAACCGGTTTACTAAATCGATTGCTAAAACGATGACGATTTTGTTTGAAGCATGCCGCAACCTTAAACAAGATGCTGGGTCTTCCGCTCTGCTCCAGAGCACATGGCAGAACACCGGGCTTGCATACAATGCCGAAGTTACGGTTTATGCAGTGATCCTGTTAACTCGTGACAAGCGCATCCATGCCCCAGTGGTCACGTATTCTTGTAGATGTGTAGCGATGGCAGATTTGTCAATTGTGAAATAAAATTGTAAATATTCGGAATTGTGGCTACTTAAAATATACACTTGCATGGCCATCTTTTTTCATAAGGGATTCAGTTTTGGATTCATAGGCTGTTACATCACCTTTACAACTGCAGGAACGTTTGTCATATTTCACATACGTGCGGGACAAGTGCTTTTTCCTTCCTTTATTAATTTTAATTGGCTCTCCAAACTCCGTCTTCAGCAGGAAAGAGCGAATGCATGTCGCGCGGACGCACTTGTCGCGAGCGAACAGGACCGCCACTTAAGCCGTGACGCCGGAGCCGTGCGCACGCGTCACTCGGGCATCTCCAGGTGACTTTCAGCACTTTTCCACGCAAAACGCCACAAGCGAAGTAAACTTAACAACTTGAAGGAAAAAAGGCAATTACCTTCTGCATAATGGGTCTCATTACTTCAGAACGTGGACAGAAAACCATTAGCTCTGCTCGCAGCATAAAGCTCCGCATTCTGCCGAAAACGCAAAGCCCAATGATAATTACACGTAGCAAAATTAATTTCAGCTGCCTGGAGAACCTCAACTGCGGCAATAATAAAGACGAATAAATCGCGGGCAATCGGGGGGCCGTGTCGTCGAGGGACGGGGGTGGTGAGCAAAGCACCAGCCGGAAGAGACCCCCATGAGCCTTTACTCCCCGGCTCGACAAAACAAAGCAAGAAGGCAAACAAACAAACACTCCATTTGTTGTTTTTCTATTACCAGAAAACAATTAAGTAGCATTTGCCTCTAAAAGAAGCACGCTGTCGAGAAATCAGAGCTACATTGGACTTCGGCGAGTTCTTCAGATAATGCCTCAGTGGAGACGCAATGTCTTTTATAAACAACATCAGTAAGAAAACGCGCCTGACTCACGGCTGATTAGGCCTGACCGACACGGGCAGTCCGCCTTCGGCGAGCAGCTCGGCGTCCTTTTATGCAATAAACAGTAAACGGCAAGGCGTCGGGAGGGGGGCACGCACACGCACAGCCGGCGGACTTTTCATTATTTATGGTGCCCGGAGTCTGCAGACATCTAATGGATAAAAACTCCGAACTTCGGAGATTTGAAGAAAGTGGGGGAGCAGATGAAGACAAGAATCATCAAAAGATCCATGGCCCAACTTCAAAGCGCGTTTTCCTTCTGTGACAGCTGTTTCCTACGAGCGCTTATATGCAGATTTAATATTATCTAATCAACCATGTTTTTTCCCTCCGTTTACTTAAGCAGACGCAAAACTGGCTTTATACATATAAATAAACAAACGGCGTTTAAGGAAGTCGATTACGTTAACAGGGTATAATGGCGGCAAAAGTAACTTGTCAGCCTCGCTTCCCGCCTAGACGTTTTGCGTCTGCGCGTGTTTCCCGGGGGTGTCTCTCCGCCACGCGCGCGAAAACGCGCGCTGGTGATCTCGTGCCGCTGAGCCACCGAATTATCCAGAGGCACCATTTAACGCGAAGAGTGATGCATAAGGCTGCTCCACTCCAAAATGTTTTTGAGTTTACCAATCCCAAGAGTTGAGAATAACTGGAGTCAATTCCAAGAGTCTATTCTAGACAGCAGTTTACAAATGAACTCAACACCTCACTCTTCAAATCACATAATCTGAGATCTTCATTAATTTCTACTTCTGACAGACACTGAGACAAAGGACAGTCAAGGACAGATCATTCTGAATGGATGGAAATAATCCAACAAGAGACTTAGAGTCTGCGGAATTTTGTTTTTTGACAGGTATACAGAAAACTCAAATCTTGACACCTGCGTGTGTAACCCTTTCAGGGGTTTTGTATCAGGTCCTACTATACAAATGCTCATGTTCAGGTTAAGGGTGCCATTTCATTTTTTGACAGGTACACTGAAAACTCAAAACTGAAAAAAAATTACTTAACTGTAGTCGACTAGCCACCTGGAATAGAGGAGTTCATTCTTTTTGGAATCGACTCCCAGCCCTAGTGATACAGCAACCATACCATTTAAGGGACACCTGTAGGAGCTCCACCTAATGAAAGTAAGTATTAAACAGATGCCTGGTTAATTACAGTCCCAGTATTGAGACTGCCAATATTAAGCCGAGTGACTACCTTGAAGTCCGGAATCACTGCCGCAAGCTAAAGGCTTCCTTTGTCCAAGACGAGCAAGCTAGATTGATTCCTCTGCCAGGCAAGTTCAGAGACAGACAGGAAATAGTGTTCTTTTAATTCCTTTGTCGTGGTGCCTAATGAACTGCTGAAAAAGATCTCTCTGCATTCACATGTTCACGATCTAGCTGAATAGATCAGAATATGTGCCGACTGCACTCATTCCGCCAGTAAGAAACACATAATTACCCTCTCTAGAGAAATGTTCTATCAAAAGCAGCACGATTACGGGGCACATTTTCAAAACAGGCAGCTATATGCCTGCACAGAGCTTCAGATGAAATGCAAGAGAATTCCCTCTACATAGAAAACTGAGCTGAAACACACAACAGGCTGAATGTGATTGGGCAAATATAAACACCGCCTTCAAACATCACCTCATCCGCACGAGAGCAAAAGAAGAAAACCTAGCAGAAGACATGAGAAAGAGCATGTCTGCTCTCTGAAGGACCTTCCCACATTAACACCTATTGCTACACAACCAGAAACTCTGCTAGCTGGTCACAGTTCAGACTCGCCATGTTCCTGTCACTTGTACTACATAAAGGCATTTGTAAAAACACTCCAAGAAGAAACTGTTTTCACAGCAGTGCTGTTTGAGAAGAGCAAAAAGGAAAGAATAGGCTTACCTGTAAACAGGCTCCGCCCCTTTGACCTCCTTGCCAAGGACCTTGTCTGCCGTTGGTTCCATGGGAGAGTGCAAGAGGGCCAGGCATGATGCCAGGGATTGGCTAGAGTCCTCTCGGGACACTGGAAGGAGAACAACAGGCCAGCATGTGATCAGAGTGATCACACTCTTCAGATCAGCAGGGGGCGCAGTGGCTAAAGGCTGAGGTTTTAACAGTTTGTAAGCTGCGGTTTTCCAAAGTGACTACCAAGAAAACGAAAATAAATTCAAGAAGGCCCTAAACCTCCACTCTACTTGGACAACACAGGCAGGCAACCAACCCTAAGCCTCCACTCTACTCAGACAACACACCTAGGTGACAAATCCTAAACTTTCACTATACTAAGGTGACACAGCTGGGTGACTGACCCTACATCTCAAATTACACATCTGTGTGTGTAACCCTTTCAGGGGTTTTGTATCAGGTCCTACTAAACAAATGTACATGTTCAGGTTAAGGGTGCCATAGGGATCTATCAGCTAGTAAGAGCATGGGGGAGGTTGGCTTCGTCTGACTGAATTTTAATGATGCAACATATGAATCACACACTGAGGGACACGGGACAAACTGGGGGAAACCTTGTCTGCTAAAGGCCGATCACCATGAAGATCCAGTGCTGCCTGAGCAGCTGCAGTCCTGAGGACACCGGCTATATCAGAAGCAGGGATTGGCACACAGCAGCTTTAAAGCTGTCAGTGATGTTAGTGCCTGGGGCACAAACCCTTTGCCAGGATCCCTGCTCACAGTTCACAGTGTTAAGCACTCATGGTCTTCTACAATCCCAATGCAGAAATACCCCAAATATACCCCCAACACATAGACTAACTGCAAATGAGAAAACTATTCTGTCACAACTGGTTTGTCTTTGGGTCTGTGAGGAACAACAACAACGATTATTTGTGAACAAAGGCAGTTATTTTACAGATAATTGTTTTAGGAGTATTTATTATTAATTAATCTCCCCCCAACCATCTATACTAAAATAGTGTAGTGGTGTTACTGCCCTAGGGGATGATTAGATGCTTTTGTTTGTTTTGTGAGAGATGTGAAGAGGGAGGTTCCTATCACACGGGACAAACACACACACACACACAAATGAACATTTGTAATTATATCTTTGTGGGGACTCTCCATTTATTTCTATGGGGAGACCCAACCCTAACCTTAACCATAGGTAACCGGACAAAATACAAGACTTTTTTGGTTCCCACAATGTCATATAAACATAATCCACATCTCCACCCCAACACACACACTCACACACACACACACACACACACACACACACTATGATGTCTAAAGATCCTCCAAGCACACAGGGGGCGCTGGGGACACATGCCCTCCCCGCACTTCCCGCCCACAGCCAATGAATAACCATCATCAGCTCTAATCGAGGCGACAGACGACTGAGCACCATGGGAGCCGTCCTAGCCTTCCTGTTGTAATTAGACCGTGCCGTTTACATGCATATACCTCTTTAAATTCATCACCAAGGATCTCACAGAGAAAAGTCAGAGCTTATCTAATTAAGCCCAAGACAGCTGCCGCCGTTAGTGGCGAGCGACTGGGAGGCCTGCGCGCATGTGGCCGGGAGCGCCTTTATCAAACACGCATGGGTCGTCGCGGGCAAATCGCCGCGTGGCATTTCGAAAGTGAGCTGAGCACTCGAAGATCCGCTATCTGCTAATAATAACACTCATCTGCTCGCCGAGTCATACCTGCCACAAAGTATCAAAGCCAGCAGGTGTAATTACCATGCCTCGAGAGGGAGGGAGGGGCTTCACAGTGACTGGGTTTAAAATCGGAATGAGACCCAGAGTGGGCCAGCTGATCCTTATTTCCTCCGATTCCTCTCCTAAAGCCGCCGCGGCCCGGATCTCACAGACATCTGGCTCAACACGGAGACATGACTTGGGCAGCGAGCCTCTCCTACCTCGGTGCTGCCGCTGGTCGTCAGACAGGTCCAGGTCCAGCATCAGGTCATCTTCATCCAGCTCTGAGGAGCCTAGATTGTTCAAGACATCCTTGGGATAGACCCGGAGGGGGAGAGGGCAGTGTGGAAAGAGAAGAGACAGAAGACAACGGTCACACAAAGTTTAGAGCGCTCACCGTTTCAGGGGGCTGTCTGGAGAGCCTCGGTAAAACGGAAGAACATGCGCGCAGCCTGTGCCAAGCCGAGGTTACACAAAGGCTAACCTGTTTGTAGAGAGGAAATAAAAATCACCCCTCTTTAATAGAAGGTACCCCTGAGGGCTTTCTCTTCCAAAAGCAACACTCCTTTCGTGAATAAAGCAGAATGAGGATTTTGACAGGACACATCAAATATTTGATTTGCAGGCCAAAGAAAAAAAAAAAAAGTAATCCAGGGAGCACTTGGCCCGCGGCACTCGGCAAACACAAGGTCTCACTCCAATGTCCTCTGATAAATAATCCACCTTTGTCCCTGTTAAAAAAAATAAGCTCAAAATCAGCCAAATACTGCTTATAAAACAGAAACCACAATATCCCTCATTGAGCACCTAGATCAGGATATTAGCTTCCTTGATAAAAGGGAATTTTGATTTGGACAAATGGTGTGTGAATTTACCATAAAAATTAACCCGTGTGTTTGCATGCTAAGCTAATGTGGATGACAAGCAGTTCAATTTGATTACAGCCATACAGGCTGGGCACCTGCAGCAACCCCTGAGGGACGAGCTGTGATTAAAAACAATGTTTTCATGCCCAACAGTCCCAAGCCTTCAGGAGGATGTTCCACAAAGCAGGATTAACTTAAGACAGAAGTCATGATTGGTACAATACAAATGCTCCTTACCTACACTCTTATTGGATGATCATGACGTCAGGCTTAACTTAAGCCAGCTAACTGGGGAATCCTGCTTTGCGGAACACCCCCCAGGTGTTTAATGGCCACAACCACCCATCAGCCATATGCGTTTCCCCTGATAGGTAAATTTAAAGATTTTAAAGGTAAAAAACCCTTGTCCTAGTGATCAGCATGTCCCTGCAATGTCTAACAATGCAGAGAATTTTTAAATTGTTATAGGTTCTTAAATTAAAAGAGAAAATAAATGACACTGTATATCAGCAGCTTTATAGTTTAATGTGGTTGAAAATATTATTTAAATGCATCTTTTCGTGAAAACAAACACTGAACATACTACGTGCAACAGACTGAGGATTTTACTGTTCTTAAACTTTGCCACAATTCTTGCAAAGAGAAACATCTAAGCCCTATGTAGTGTTTCACCCAGAGCAGTTACTGTCAAATACGAAGCCTGTGTGACATTAAAATCCTCGAGAAGGGGAAAAGATCCATCCCCATCAACTCCCTGACTGACTGACTGACTGACTGATTGATGGCAGCTTAAATCAAAGACTTCTGCTGCCATCTTGTGGTTTTTAAGCAGAACTACGGGCCTTAGGGGATTAAAAAAAAATCCCTCACTTTCATGAGGCTGCACATCTGCAGCCGTTTGCGTGTAAATCTCAAAGTGGGATGTGGGGTGGAGTAGATATCCCATGATACAGTTCAACACTTGCCTGATAATCGTTGGGACAGCTGGAACAAGATCAGATGCTACAAAGCTAATGAATAAAATCCATGAACATGAAGTACACAGGGAACAAAAAGTCCTTCAAGACAGAACAGGAAGCTTCCTCCTGTAGCTGCCTCTCAACATGCAGCTGGAGAACAAACCCACTATTCTGGGAACTGAACAACAGTTGCTGTGTGTCAATATTTGACCAGCAGGTGGCGCAGTGGTTTAGCAACTAGACTGGCTGCCAAAAGGCAGAGGCTTCCACTAGAGATATGGAAACGGCAGTTGAATCTGCAATGGTAAAGCTGGAACATTTGCAGCAGACTGTTATTGATCACATGGCAGCGTTATCGACATATCTCCAGACAGCAGAAATAACCTGTATGGCTCACACTAACATAGGGTGGGATACTCACTGAAGAATCAAAGATGGTGTTCTCTAGCATGGGGATTAACCCCCCCCCCCCCCCCGACCCTTTACCACTACAGATACCCCAGGAGTGGGGGGTAAGTCCAGACAGCCCTACCCGTGCTCGAAGGATTATATTAAAATGGCTGGGCCGCAGTACACTGAAGACTGGCCCTGCTCTGTCACCATTGGAGAAAAATATGCATTTTAATTGCTGTTTTGCGTATGTGTGTGTGTGTGTGTGTGTGTGTGATAAAACTACCCTTCAATGAGGTGAGACCGGACACCTGCAGCTTTACGAACGGGGGAAGCTGCCAGCACAAGGTGTGGTCATCAACAAGAGGGATCTGCTGATGTACTTGAACAAACTGATCTGTGTGCTAAAATTCGCAGCCGCGTAGGGAAAATGAACTATGCAAGTCACGTCTGACAGAGTCATCCATTCAGCTAAGAAATGTAAATGTAATATAAATAGTGCAGACGGGGCAGTGATATACAGGGCTCGAAAAACAGGAGGAGAGTCAACACCCCCGTAAGATGGGGGGGGGGGGCTCAAACGAATGAAGCAGGCTAAATAATCACACACGTACAGCTGACGCCTGGACGGGCCTCGGATTCGGGGTTTTGAGAAGCCTCATCACTCATTGGTAGCTGTGCCGGTAAACCGGAAAACCTCCCAGCAAGTGGCCAGGTGATGGGGAATAGTATGACACCCATAACGACGACGAGCCTCCTCAGGTACCCTGCAGGCACGCACTGCCTCTAAATGGAGGAGCACACCTTCACCTGAGCGGCCAGCCAGTGCCAGGGCCTCCTTCCTACCACGCACTTCACTGTGTAGATCACGCCACGCTTTCCCGGGGTCTCCGAGCCAAGCCCTAGTCCTCATGCCCTATAGCAAAGACATCTCTGGGTGCTTTTCTTATGTTTGCGAGACCATCCCCAAGACACAGCAAAAGAAACAGGAGCAGAACATTAAGGGGTGTGTGAACCCCTCAATGCCTCATTAGCCCCAAATAGCTCCCAGAATCCTTTATATGGCACAACTGTGTGGGTCCAAAGCAGCTGATCAGATGGAGAGAAGCCTTTACGACCCCCTGTATAAAACCACAGATGTGGGAACACAGCAGGGAACAGATAAAAATAATAATAAAAAAAACATAAATTCTGTAAAAAGCACATAGGGAGACATCTGCCCCCTGCTGGACACAGAGTGTAATGAACCTCAAGTGAGCAGGCTTTCGCCCGAGATAAAGAGCTTTAACAAAAGCTTCCTCTTGCTTTTTTGAGGAAGGAGACCTGGTGGCTCCTCACATCACAGAAGTGCAGAGCAGTTACTCATTACTCAAGTGTTCCTTCAGCACTTTGGCCCCACTGCCCGGCCTCTCACCGCCGGGCTGGCTCACTCTTATCTGAGACGGCTGCTTATCAAATATTAACACGGTACCTCAAACCGCACTGACAACCAGAGTCTTGTTCGTTCTTTGCCACCATTTCACTGTTTGATGGAGGTCATTCCAAGGGTGTCAAGGCTTTCCAAATAGCACCTTATGCATAAATCAGTCACCAGAGGTGGAAATTTCAGGTCCAGAAAGTTAAAAATCCAGACCAGGATTTTGTTTCAACAGACCAGATGAGCATAGAGTCACAGAACACACAACTGGCCGGTTAAAACAAAATCTTGGTCTAGATTTTTACTTTCTGGACATGAAATTTCCACCTCTGTCGGTCACTAATTTCACAGTTAACAACAAAACCTCCATGCAGAATTTTCATGTTATAAACCTGGTACCTTCCAGAATCCTAGCTCCAGTTCTTCTCAGTGTCCCGGTCTACTCTCATTAAAGCAATTTGATCTGTACACAGAACATCACACACAAACATCTGGCAGGATCATCTCTAAGATGCACTGATGCCTCACAATTACTTCTCACAATGCCATATGTGTCAAACCCAAAGAAGAAAATCAGGAAAGTATGTGCATTTACCGACCATCCGATTCAGAGGACTCGTCCGGCTAACGTGTGCCGAATCAGCTTTCAATGCCTCCCTCATAGAGGAATAAAGTGGAGATTTTGTTTCCTTTACTTCCAGGGATCACTGGTGGAATCTGTTGGCACTTACAGACACGTTCACATCAACCTGAGCGATTATTGTAACGTTGGTGTCAGGCCGTGGAGCACATCACACCTAACTCTAGCCCCTCGAGGACCTCTCACAGATTATGCACATGACAAGCTGGCATTTACTGAATGACTGATACGTTGAGATCAGATCTTCAAACACAACTTTAAATGAATAATTAGCCACTATTCATACACTTACACCTCTTTAAAGCATTCAGGTTAGATGGCTCTTCTCATACTTGATTGGGATGGCCTTAAAACAATTACTTTATACTATAAAAGCCCTCTACACACATTTTAAACACTTCTTAACTGCCAAGTTAATCGCACGTCTTCCTATACGTTATACTATATAATATAGTATACATTGTTCTATATTGCACAATTTCCTGTTTCCTACTGTTTCAGTGAACTCTCACTCACAGAAGGCTTCCAACTCCATCCTTAAAATAAGCTGATGGAACCAACAAACCATCCCCACAGGCAGATGACCATCATTCTCTAAGATTTATTACACGCCTGAATCACTGCTTGTATGATTTAAACCGTGTCTGGTAGTCCTTTATTAAAAAATAAATAATGAGCCTGTTTAGCTGTGTCGTAAATTAGACTCATCAATAATAAAGATTTTATAAACAAAAAGGAAGAACAAATTAAATAGCTGGCATTAAGGGTACTCACTGTAACACGACATAATTAGATTTTAGTCAATAATGTACTGTTAGCAACACAGTGTTAAAGACTAATTACCTGACAGTTTTCTGTAAAGCAGGTAGTTATTTATTCGGGGGGAAATGCTAAATGGTATCATGAAGCATCAACAGTCTCGGTTAAAAAAGAGAAATTTATTTTAAAAGGAGCAATCTATGTAAGGTTAACTGGAATAGACAAAGCGTTTTAAATGCCGGCATGACATGAAAGTCATCTAAAGCAGATAAATCCTTCAAAATACACAACAGTTTATGGCTCATTTAAAAAAAGGAAGAAGAACAGGCTGCCCCGAGTGAGTTCAGAGGAAAACACCCAAGCCACAGCCTCAGGTCAACCAGAACCTGAGCAACTCAAATCTGCATATGATCCATTTATCTCTGTCCTCCATCATTAGTCAATTAGCCTCTTCCCGGCTATCTGCCATGCCAATTTCCCTCGAAGATGCGAGCGGGAGGTGTGTGGCTTTCGCTTTTCCGCCTAGCCGTAACCTTCACGCCGTTTTCTCTGAGCGACGGCCATGGAACCCTTCTGCCGAATCAGCTAAAAGTCTTTGTGCAGTGCTAACGGCAGTGTCCCCCTGGGCACAGCCATGTGGGAAACACTGTACAGGGCTACCTGACACATCCAGGCTGGTGCACACTCCGTCCCTCAGAGGAGAACCCAGCCGACACCAAGTACAAAGTACTTTAACCAGCCAGGACAATTTAGCTACAAATTCAGGAGAAAATTATTATGAGCAAAGGTACAGTCCGGGTCTCCAATAAATTATGGGAAGATTCTGGCAATCAGGCAGATAGGAACTGCTTTACCAGTGCAAGTAAGGAATACCTTGCTAAGAGACTGGGTGCTTTCACACCACAGGAATGTTTTTCAGGAATCAGAACCTTTTCCACGAACCAGGAACTTTGGAACTTTTGTTGGGTTCACACCACAGGAACTCAGCCCGATTCCTTGAAGGCAGTTCCAGAGCACTTTTATCAGTCCCTATTCCACAGTAGGTACTTTTCATTTGAGCACGAACTACTGGGGAGGCACCTAGACTTATAGCTAGCCAGCTGGTTGTCCACATGCATCAGCGCCAAATGAAAAGTTACGCAGAAGTGAGTTACGCGGAAAAAGAGAAGGAATTAGTGGAGCAGCAGATGGAATCATTGTTGTACCTCCATTACATTTAATATATCAATGAATAAATTTTTTTGCTGGCATCTCCATATTTCTGCATCTAAAAATTAGACCAATAAATATACTTTTGTCTAATATCGACGGTGAAACTTGCCAGCGCTTATTAGCAAATAAATCAATAAATCATTTTTTATTCTAAGGAAAATGAAAGATCAATCTGCCAGGAGATTTAATAATTAGTAATAATAAATGATACGTTATTGATCCCCGTGGGGAAATTCTCTGGGCAGTCACCTCGTGCAGTGCCCAGGCAGCCGGGGGTTAAAGGCCTTGCTCAAGGGCTTGAGCCGGGGACCTCCTGATCCCAGGCACAGGAGCTTAACTCGCTGAGCCACTCTCTGCCCCCAAGATTTAGTAATAAAACAAACATGTTGTGGTCCATATAAACAAGGCTGTATCCCATTTTGTGATCCAATACCTAACAAAACAAGCTGCTCATCCTCCATTGCTCTGGGGTGGTGGTGTACTTTAGAACATTAGAAATTTACAAACGAGCGGGGGCCATTTGGGCCTATCACATTTGTTTGGGGAGAATTCCACTAGTAGCTCAGAGATGTTAAAATCCTATCTAGCTATCCTATCTAAGGAAACCAAGGTTTTAGCTTGCACCACACTAACAGGAAGACTACTCCATACTCTAACTACACGCTGTGTAAAGAAGTTTTTTCTCAACTCCAGTTTGAAATGTTCTCCCGCTAATTTCCAACTATGGCCATGAGTTCTCTTATTTGAACTATGTGTTTATGTGTTTAGTTTAACCTACAAGCTTTTTACGTCTCCGAAGCTTATTTAACAAAGATCCCAGTTCCTGTTGTGCAGTGTGAAATCTATACACGAAAGTGGCCAGGAACTACAAAAGTCCCTGGGCAAGGTAGCCCGGGAACTTGTAACCAGGGACCAGGTTCTGGAACATCGATGTGAATATGCCTAATCACAGGCCAAATGCAGAGTGCTGGGACTTCCCCCTTGTAGAAATCGCACCTATGTTTCAAGAGCCCTTCACACCTCTTACTCCTTACTGCCAGACAAAATCGCAACTTGTTGTTCTTTGTAAGGGGGGAGATGTTAAGAGCTGCTTCACAAGCCTGGAGCCCTCCAGATCACAGCTTTCTTTTAAACCGTTTTTGGGTCACATGGGCAATTTGAACAGCATCACAACATTCTTGCAGAGCTGAGTCTACTGGTGCGTTCCAGTTGTACTCGTAACTCGGACATTCCGAGTTCGTGACCGGAAGTTGCAACTGGAACGCCCCCTGAAGTCAAAATTACAAGTCGTGAACTCGTAGGAATCGACACGACCCCGACTTCAGAATTCAAGATGGCCGCACCCTTTAATCAACAGAAGTTGTTGTAGTTTTATTAGCGCTCGCGTCTTTTGTGGCTCATTAAATTGGTCAACGCACCATATTGTCCAACCACTACCTGTGGACATGTTGCTAGGGTGTTTTCTTGCACAAAATACTGTGATATTGTTATTTCTCGCGATTTGGTACTGTAGTCCCCGGCATCGCTAAACGGTTTTACGACTTGTTCTACTGGAACGCCGTGAACTTGTGTATGACGTCATTCCCAGTTACGAGTTACGACTTACGAGGTAACTGGAACGCACCATACTCTTTGGTGACCCTGAGCCAGCTGTGCTCCAGGATGGTGGATCTGAAAGCTTGGCCAGGCACCCACCAGAAGTGAGTCACTTCCACAAAGCATAGTTCAGCCAGGAAATCAGGGCTCTTGCCATTGTGTTACATACAGGATTAGCAATCATTCAGCTGTCCATTCATTCACGGAGCTAACTGGCTTTTCCAAAGCAACTTAAAGTTACAAATTACAATGAAGCATTTTTCATTAAGTTATACAAAGGAGAACAGTCACAAGATTGTACAGAAAAGCTGGTCATATTGGGATTGGTCACAAAGAGGAGGCATTGGGTCAGTACAGGGAGACAGCGGCATCACAAAGAGGAGGCATTGGGTCAGTACAGGGAGACAGTGGGATCACAAAGAGGAGGCATTGGGTCAGTACAGGGA
>JAODKL010000040.1:6273234-6284826 GCA_026780765.1 Petrocephalus schoutedeni
TCCGGGCTGAAGCCACATTTCTCGCTGAACAGGAAGCCGAACACTGCACGGCGGGCAAGCACGCACACACACACACAACGGCGATTATACTCCCAGAGCTTGGGACAGCAGGTGGCAGCAGTGAGGAATTAGCATTATCATCATTTTGCAGGTTGATGGATTCTAATCACCATTTACAAGACCACAGGCACCAGAAAATTGAGGGCCACATTTCATTTAGTTTAACCATCATTAAATCATACTCGACATGCCTGTTCATGGCTGGGCGGTTCCGTGCATTGTCTGAGTTTCTGACTTTCATACACACAAAACCCATCATTGGAGAGAGGGTAAGTTACTGATTGTTTTTGGGGCAATTTTAGAAACTTAGTCATACTCAGCTCTAGCCAAGTTGTCCACATTACAGCCCAAAGACCCCTATGCAAGATGGAACCAAGCTGGCCAGAGGAGGGCGCTGTTGTCCATCATAAAATTACCTGCCTCCCAGCATTGGAAGCTAAATGGCCTGAAGTAGCAGTATGTAAAAAATTTATTAAGGGCCCAAAATGTGCAGCTTCATCCATTTCTAAAAAAGCCTGTTCAGCCAAAACCCATTTGAAAGAACACAGAGTGCGCCAAGGATTTAAAGCCCTCATGCTGATTAAAGTGCCTTCTTTTTGGGCAGTCCATCTAAACCGGGCCTCATCTTCACACATTCACCAAACTCGCCGTGCCGTCCTGCAGTCCCCAGCCTACACAGTAAAATCTCAGAGCTCGTTTCATTTAAGCACGCGTCATTAAACGGCGGGCGTTCCCCATTAGACCCGTGCCATTAGCCGTCCTGTCAAACGCAATGCATATAAATGTCACATGCTATAAATCAGATGGGATTTTCATTTTTAAATTCATTGGTACCAGAACTTCCAAAAGCTGCCTTGCCAGTCACCCGATACAAAAGGAGGGAGACATTTCTGGCCATTTCCCTGGGAGAAAAGGGAAAAAAAAAAGGAGATTCCAGACGAAGCCACAACAACAGCATTTGCAGAGTATGATACAGACCTGCAATGGCGCCAGGCATCTCGTCCAGCAGATTTAGTCCTCATGCCACACTGGGGTAGACAGTGGGCCAGAGAAAAGCCAAGAACCCTCTAAAATCACCAAAACAGCGAGAGGCTTAGGTACTGGAATCTCATTCTGCTTCCTAGGTCTAGTCTCAGTGGACCTGATCTGAATCACACACAAAATTCCATTTCAGAATTTTCCCCATCAAGAATACCAGTAGCCAGCTCGCGGGCGAAATCATTAAAAATGACACTTGGGAGAGACGCCATGATTAATAAGCTTCCATTGACCTTTTCCTGCCGGATGTTTGCAATAAGAACAAGCTCCATCAAAATCTTGAGAAAGTGTTGCGAAGGTCCTAAAAGGAACTGGCTGTGTAGCCAAATCCTAGATCAGGGTTTCTCCCCCACATTTGTGCTCCCTTCCCAGCTCCCCACACACTCAGCCAGGTACTCAATGTTCTTGATCGATTGGTTCATTCATTGATTGGTTGGACTGGGTTGAGAAATGGTGACCTAAAAAGTACTGAAGAGTAACTGAACAGCCAGCTGGTAGAACACCCAGATTCCGAGGGGGTCCAGGTCAGATCTCTGGGTGTCAGTTACACGGAGGGGGTCCTGTGTGTCTACAGGCAGAAGGCATGGTGAGACACGGGGGCGGGGGGACCGTGATGCTCCTATGAGAGGTACATACCGGGGGCCGGGGGGGTGTGGAAAGTGACCTCGGGGCTGTAGGGGCTGCAGACGCCATTCCGGTAGCTACGGACTCTGAAGGAGTAGGTGCTGTCGTCATCCAGGTTGGAGACCACCGTGCTGGGGCCGTAGACGCCCTCGCTGGTCTGCCAGGGAGTCGCCACCTCACCGCGCTCGCCAGTGACCACCTTCCGGAATTCCAGCACCTGCTGGTCAGTCGGGGACGAGTCGGCCGGAAACTGCCAGCAGATCAAGCCCTTGTTGTAAACACAGCTCTGGGACCTGTGGATGATGGGCGGCTGAGGCACTGTGGGGGGGGGGGGGGGGGGGGGGGGGGGGGGGGGGGGGGGGGGGGGGGGGGGGGGGGGGGGGGGGACAGGAAATACACCTGAGCAATGTGCCAAGGGCCTTGGGGTTTATCCACACCAAGGGCAGTCTGCAAAGACAAGCATGCATTATGAATGAGAAGCACTCGCGGTCCATTTCGATACAAAAATTTGTGGTCATTTCTATTTTGATCCATGATCAATTGTTTTGTTTAAATTATAGTGGTTAGTTGTGTGACTACTTCCCGTAATCAAGGATGAAGGAGAGAATTTGATATGAGGGTAGGGGGCGGGGGGGGGTTAAGCCATATTAATTACTGGGGAAGGTACATACACCCCCCTGGGTTCCTACGCCCCCCCCCCCCATATAAATAGTCACATTTCAATGTTAAATAAATGGTTGGCTTTGAAATCCAGTTCACACTATGCAGTTTTTCCCTTCTGTGAGCCTTCATTATCAAAACTTTGAGAGGCACTGATGTCCATGCTCACAAGCAGGCCTCCTCCGAGGGAACGTCACCAGCTACATGAAGCCTCACATTCAGGCCGGACCGTCACCCGAACACCACGCCCCGATGCCGTCAGCCTCTGTGCCGTTCCGACTGAAAGCATCCATTTGTTCCATCGGCCCTTCCATGCGGCAGCAGTTTGCACCAAGCAGAGGTCAAAGACTGTTTTGTATCCTAAACAAAGGAGATCCTTAGCGAAGTTCTCCCGAACATCCATCACCTGCGGTAACAACCAGACAAGCACTAGGACCTGTGACCCGGGTTCTATAGAAATCAGGAAGAATGGCATCCTTCAAGTCAGGTCACGGGGGCAGAACTCTGGGTTTGCAGCAGAGGCATGAATTAGAACGGATTTTAAATGTTTATTCACTTCTGACCTTGGACTGAATTGATTACATTAATAAACTATACATCAGGCACAGAACTTTTTCCTGCAGCATAAAAAGACTTAAAACGCATAAAAACACAAACGTTGCTTTTTTACATAAATCAGAGGTTTAGTGACACTGGGAACAGGCATCAGAGTGGCAGCAAGCACTAATGGTGGACACAACCTCAGGGCTGCTCCAGGATCAGGCCCTCTATAGAACCCATTAAGTGCATCTGCATCAAAACGATATCCTCCTTTGGGAAAACGGCCCAGTGAAAACGGCAGATCAAGCATGTGCTAGAAGGCACTGCCACGGGACGCATGTGACTATGGGGAGCATCCCAACAGCCTGGATGGTCATTCGGCCTTCCGAATGAAAACAAAAACAGCAAAAACATGGACTGTCTGCGGGTTGGGAAACACTGATATGAGGGATTAGCACTGACAGGATAGTTCAAGGGTACAATAAGGCCCCCCTCTTTGGAGCAGGACACTGGAGCTGTGTGACCTGGCGCTTTCCGAATGCCAGCACACGCCCAGCATTTTGCATTCATTTGCATAACCTGCACAACACACACACACCATACCCAGATAAAGGCAGGCCTGGTTCAAAAGTTCCTTGTGTACAAGGGCCAGATGTTCTGGGTAATATTTAACCATCCAGGAAGCTGTGGTTCACCTGTGGTCTCCTAGTCTCTGAATAAGGGTACTAAATTTGGCCTGGGGAAGGGCAAAGGCTGCAGTTCACCCTTTCATATAAAACGGGCTCCATGAGAACACCCAACAAACACGTGCATCACAGCAAATACACAATGCATGCCAAGAATGCACTGCAGCACAGTCATAAAACCTAACATGTAATCAAGAGGTACTGGAACAAGGAGGGGAACAGCTTTACAGTAATAACTACAGCTCAAGGTTACTAGACTATGCCAAACTTCTCAGAGGGGGGGGACCTCACAACTATGATAATGGAGGGCTTAAAAACTGACTTTCAGACTTATAATTCTCACAAAATAAAGTAGCCAAAAGCAACCAGAAGGCAGTAGATTCAACCCCAACAAGATAGGCTTCTGTACCAATGAACAAAGCACTTCAGCTGAACAGATGATTATATACACACTCAGATAAATGTTAAACCAGTGGTATGAATCGCAGTACTGGACTGATGGCCAAGATGTGGACACCCACATACATAAGTCTTCCCATTTCCAGGTCAGTGTATGGAAGAATTAGGCACAGTGTAAAGCGAAAGTCGACGCCCAACCCAGCAGACCAGTGGATGAAAGGGCTCCCCGGCTGGGGGTTATAGCTAGGAGCATGGAGGTACAAACAGGACATGGTGCGAAGCTCACCCCCGCTCCCAAAACAGAGCTCCTTCAGAAGGGACTCTTCCTTGGACACATCCAGCTCAAAGTCTGCGAAGGTGGGGTCAGCTGCTGGGTAGAATGTCTTCAGGGACTCTGTGGCCTTCTGGATGCTGGGACAGAAAAAAAGACCAAAATTCAGGGACCGCCCTGAAGGAAACATCTGAAGGAGGTGAACATGGAACAACAGGAGCACTTGGAGCTTTATGTGGGAACAACATAACCAGAGATGCTTGGGAAGAACATCCCAAAGTAAAAATACTGAGAACATCTAAAGCCAATCTCTCTCGAGGGAGATCAATTATGAGGGACTGGCACAGACTTGATGCCTCAAACTGCAGTAGTAGTTGAGATTTGCTCACACAAGCTGCTTTGTCTAACACCAGCTACACTACAGAGGTTCACACCTGACAGAGGGAGCTACGCAAGCAAGAAAACTGGCATCTAAAATTAGCTTACTGACCCCAATAGTGAGCTAAATATGGACCATCAGACTTTGTAGCAACACCCAGGCATCGTGGCCTGAGTTGCGCCAACTCTGGAAGGTGAAGCAGAACCTGGCATCTCCACACTGAGCTTCTGTTTGAGGCCATAGACACAGCATTCATAACACTGGCTAAGCCCTACCCCCATTCACACATCATCCTCCTCACCCCTCATGTTCACCATGCTGCGATGGAGTAAAGCAGAGGACTATACACTGGCCAAAGTACTCAACTTATTTTTTGGAGTATATTTGGGGGCGCTAAGTGCGCTTGTGCCCCGGAGCCCGATGTTGACCGGGGTATCCCATCCCCACCATCACACCACAGCCATGGAGACAGTTACCGGGTGTGCAGCTGCTTGGCAGTCTGGACGAAGCAGGACTGGTCGGTCTCCTTCAGCACCTCCTGCGCGTAACCCACCAGTCCGCTGTTCTCCAGCATGCCCTGGTACTCCTCCACCTGGGTCCTCAGCTTCCCCACACGCTGGGTCTTGGACTGAGTGACCGACTGCAACATCTCCGCCTTCCTGTCCTGCAGGATGCTGAAGAGACGCTCAAAGTGCTCGTTGACCTGCCTCTCCGCCAGCTCACCATTCTCCTGTTGCGCACACACAAGAGAAAAGCGAGTGTGTAGTCAACAAGGCTCTTCAAACCACGTGTTCAGGTTATTACAACCCAACTTCAGACATCCACATCCAAAGTGCCTCCAACAAACAAGTCGAAAGGTCTTAAACCTCAGGTTTCAAAACTATTTCAGAACAAAATCAGTATTTATGGGATACATGTCAGCTTTTAGTAGTCAGATCCTGACCAGAACTCTTCTGCAAGTCAGACTCATCTCTGATGCAAATTCCTTGGTGATAGTTCCACGTAACCAAGGATACTGTTCCTTCTATAGGGCCTTCTTAAAAGCCAACACTCTGGAAGGCTAAGGACTCTTCCAAAGCCTCTCTGGTGGCCATCATCTTTGAGGCTGAAGCAGAGAGAGATCCACAGAGTAAAATTTCAAAGGACCACCCTATGGTGTACGGGGACCAGTCACACCCGTGGCATGTCAAACCAAGGGTCACCGCCTCGTGGTTCTCAGTAATCAACATCCGTCCAATACTCAAGAACCAGGGTTCACACAACAAACAGCCCAGTGGAGTCTAGCGAAAACAACCAACATGTGCCATTTTTACTCTTTCGCGTAAAGCGCAGTCCGCTGAGCCCGTTTCATAGGGCGGATTCACCATCAGAAGCCCAGAAAGTCCAATATGTAAACTGGGTCTATTTATTTATACTCATGTACCAGCTCAGAATCCCAAGAGGAGCCTCAAAACAGACACAGGAATTGTAAACACTGGGCCTGCTTATTTATATACACTCCTGTACCAGCCCAGTACCCCCAGAAGCTGAGCATCAAAACAGCACTGGGACAGATCCACCCCCACCCCACTCAGCTGACCCAGGAGTCAGCAAACTGCCAAGTCAGTGCAGAAGATACCATCAGAGGGGTATTTTTCCAGGCTATGGAGCAGGTTCACACAGAGGAACATCCTTTATCCAAAATGCAGGGTCATCTATAGACACAGGCCCAGCTAACATACATACCAACACTGTCACCCTAGACTTAGTTTTAGTTTTAGACTAGTCTTAGTTTTTTTTTTTTTACGTCTTAGTCTCGTGAAGGCTATAAATTGCCTAGGTCTTAAATTTAACCCATCCTGAAACAAAATAAAGCAATCTGGAGGTGGGGGCGGGGGGGTGACATTTTAAGAGAAACCCTCGACTATCTGGCCCATTACCAGTTCTGCACATCACCCAGTGCACTTTCGTGGGAGGCTCACCATATCAGCAGACCACGTTCAGCCTGACCTAAAAAGAAATCCTAACAGGGTTCCCCAGTTCCGGTCCTGGGGGAGCAGTCTGCAACAGTTTGCAGATATCCCTGCTGAAAAACATCTTATTCAACACCCCAGCTAATTGCCAGGTTTATTCGGGTGTTTGAGCAAAGAAATCTGCAAACTGTTGCCGCCCGGCCCTGCCCTACAAGTTCCTTAGGACTTCGACCAAAGAAGCATTATCAAGGAGCAGCCTACGCAGGCTCTTAGGCAGACAAAATGCACAGGTT
Organism: Petrocephalus schoutedeni; assembly: GCA_026780765.1. Taxonomy (NCBI): domain Eukaryota; kingdom Metazoa; phylum Chordata; class Actinopteri; order Osteoglossiformes; family Mormyridae; genus Petrocephalus; species Petrocephalus schoutedeni. Next base: position 6,280,137 of record JAODKL010000040.1, read on the forward strand.
GGCTGGTATGCACTCCATTTTAAGGGGAGCATTGACTTAACGACAGGCACATGACACCACATATCATTCCCAGCATCTCTAAAATCATTATACTACAGTCATTCACACACATCCAACACACCTAGGAGCTATCAGTGGTAAACAAAACCAAATCAAATTGCCATTTTACGCAATGCATCTGGTGATGGTGGGGGTGGTGGAGGGGGGGGGGGGCTGGTCAGTCATTAAATGTGCTTTTTACAACCTCATCAGTTCCCAGGAAGAGTGGGAACACCATAACGACAAAAGGTAACGCACTATATTTGGCCCAAACCCATGGTAATTTCGTTGAGGGGCGGGGTTAAGGGAAGCAATTTCTCTTGCTACGGCAGGAATCAGAAGCCAGAACTCAGACAAGGTTGTTAAAGGAGCTTTCATATGCAAATGAGCGGACGCTGTCAAAGGTTTACATTCATCTGATTAACTGTGCCGAGGCCCTTTGTGGGGGGGGGGGCAGTCTCTTGGGCTCCCATTGTCTGCGGAATGTGGGCCTCATTTGAATTGCCAGGGCCCCAAAGCCAGGAATCCCTGCTTATCTGCAGACACCACAGGGGCACGAAACCATACTGCTGCAGGTTAGCAGGGATCCGTAACCGAAGCCAGCAGCAGCGTTTAGGGCACAGTCAACTGACGCCATCCCGCCAGAGAGCGGCGGTAACCCACCTCCGTCTGATTGATCAGAACCTCCAGCGCGGAAATCTGAGTCCGCACTTGGTCCTCCTTGCTGATTAGGTAATGGATACTTTTTGAGAGCTTCTCCTGATGACAGAACAACAAAGTCCATTGCAGTACCGGTCTCAACGGTAGAAACGTTATCTCTGCGCAAGCGATTCCGGTTCAGAAAACCCAATATGCCCTTTGTCCTAATCTCAAGAGATATGGCTCCATTCGAAAACAAACGGTCCCATCAAATATGGATAGGCTCAGCTGACGACATGCTGAATTACAGCGGAATTATAGACTGTTGACCTCCCGATAACACTGGATTCATAATGCTTTCCTTTGCTTCACTCTTGTTGATGAAAGGCAAGGTGCTTTACATGGTGAGTGATGCCCATCTTGTGGAGTATCCATTACTAGCAGGTGGAAAGCAGTACTTTGACGAGAAGGCTGCAATTTGCAGCAAAGACACATAACGCTCATTGCAATAATCTCTGAGGCCAAGTTGAGTCTACTGGTATAAATGAAAAAACGCTTGGCACTCTGGAAAAGGCACAATATACTAAAAGACTGATGGGAAATGGGACTGTGCAGAGAGGACGGGCGGCACACGCACCTTGAGGATCTTGTAGGCGTTGCTCATGGAGGTCACCTTGTGGTTGGCGTGGGAGCCACCCAGCTTGCACAGGTGACACACGGGACGGCGGCAGACCTCGCAGTACATGTTGACTTTCTCCATCTCGTGCTCTGGGCACATCAGCACCTGCGGGATGGGGGTGCAAAGAGGCTAAAGGGAAACTGCTACATGAACATACCCATGGAAGGTTCTTCTGACTTACAGGGGGGCCAAGGAACTAAACTGGCCTTCCTGCCATTTATATCTGGTCAGAACCATCCATGGAGCAGACGGGAAATAAAAAAAAATAAAATAAAAAAATAAAAAAAAATGTAGTGCAAAACTAGAGAAAAAAAAAAAAAAAAAAAAGACGCAAGACCAAAGAATGTCTGGCACTAGAGGTTTCTTAAACCAGCAGGAGGGTAACCCCAAAATAGCTAGTAGTAGCCACTTAGCATGCTCACCTCCTGTCAAATGACCAAAGCGTCCCATTTTGTGAAGGCGGCATGTGTAAACTGCAAAGCTGAAAGCAACATTCAGAGCCTGAATGTTTTTCAGCCAAACTCGTTCCCTGAGCAACTCCAGTTCTGGCATTAAGCTTAATTTAAGCCTGCTGGTTTAAATTCCTAAGCAAGGAACTTAACCTGACCCGTTTCTGTAAATATCTGCTTAAAATGTCGACATAATCCGGGCCTGGGACAAAATCACTTCAGCCGGGGGGCCCCCTATAATGCGCAGTCCCTCCCAACCGGGCTCGCTCCTGGGCATCCCCCCCAGGCCAGACTTGCCCAGGACCCCTAGACGGCAGAACCAGTCCTTGGGGCACGTAGATTTATCTCAGTTCCCAGCACACCAGTAAGTCATTTAGAGCCCCTGATTTCTTATGTCAGGTGTTCCAGGAGATCTTAGATAAAACGAAAATGTGGATCTCCCCAGTGTACCCCGAGGACTGGTTTGGGGGGGGGGCTATAAAAATGAGCGCGCGCCGAGCAGCCGAAGTACGCGAGCGACGGTGAATGACCTTGGGTCGGAAGTTGAGCGTGGGGCCCACATACTCATGCTGGGCCTTGGGCGTGCCCCAGGGGTGGTGCATCTTGAAGCACTCGTTGCAGTAGCTGGCCTTGCAGTCCATGCAGCTCTTGGTGGCCTCCTGCGCTGGCGGCTTGCAGGCGCTGCACATGATGGCGACGGCGGCGCGGGCCGCCTGCCGGTAGCGCTCCACGATGCTCTCCAGGGTGAAGTTACGGAAAAGCATGCTGATGCCGCGCTCGCCCAGGTCGATGTCGTGCTGGCAGCCCGGGCAGGGGAAGGTGGTGATGCGGGGCGTGACCGAGAGGGAGGAGCGCCGCCAGTTGGGAGAGGCAGTGGAACCTGGGGACGACGGGGGGGGGGGGGGTGATGAGTACAGGGAGGTAGCGGTTTGGGCCAGCAAAGAACCCAAAAGCATCCCCGTGCAGACTGAAGGAAAAAGAAGAAAAGAAAAACACCACACGCACACACAAGCCACACACACACACAGGCTTGGGGCCCTGGGTATAGAAGTGGGTCACAGTTCACCCAAGCTGTGAATGTACAGTGAATATTGCCACATTCTACGGGCTGGGCGCGACTTTCGTTCCCAGAGAGAGACTGTAACCATGGATGCGGGGCTGGGCTTGCATCCCAGGGATAACCAGTGGTTTCCTTGGCAACACCCACACATGATCTAACACTGACAGAAAGGCACGGGGCGCGGGGGTGGACTGGGATACACACCTGTACCTAACAGGAACTTCACAGTTACACACCCCATATTATTGGAGTTTGTCAGCAGACGCCCTTATCCAAAGCAACATGCAAAAGTGAGAAAACAGGGTCAGCCAGTCCCTGGGACATTTGGGGGTTAAGTGCCCAACTGTGAAACCACTCCCAACTCAGGGATTTGAGCCCGCACCCTTCCAGAGGACAAGCATGGGGGTCCTATGCCACCCAGCCACTAAGTGGAAGGAGGAGAAACCATTCAAATAAAATGCAGGCTTCCGCTTATTGCATTTAATGAAAGCCTCACATAGCCTAGGCGTGAGGAACTATGACAACGTGCTATGAGGACAGTCGGTGGGGGGACGGGGGTCAGGCCTAAAGACAGCTTCACCCAGATGCATACTGTAGATCAGATGCCTGAGGCAGACAGAGCCGGGGAGCAGACTGCCAGCACCCAGAGCAGGACTCTGCATTACCTACAGAACATCATACACCAAACACCCGATTTAGATGGAAAGCAGCACATCCAGTTATTCCCAGCAACACCAGTTTAATGTTACAACATGTACCAGTATCTTGGAGAATTGTCACCAGGGAACAGAGTTAACAGAGCGGCGGACATTCACGAGGCTGGACAGCGCCGACAGAAAGGAGCCTTGGCAGCAGGCAGATCCACAGAGAGCCAGAGACCAGAGGACATACGGGCAACACAGGAAGACGATGGCACACCACAGGGCAGAGCAATGGAGGGGCAGGCAAGACACCACAGAGACAAGACACCCAACACACGCATGCCACTAAAACACACGTGTGTAACCGGAGCCCCCCCAGATTGGTGATGTCATGGAGCAGACGCCCGCCGCAGTGGTGACGGATGGCGTAACGGGGCATGGGGTGGTCACAGTGATTATTAAAGGAGGAGAGGACCGACAGGCTCGGGGGCAGCGAGTACACTCAGATCACAAATGGATGGGGGGGGGGGGGGGGGGGGGCAGAGTCACCACAAGGACAGTGACCAAGATTCTGTCACAGGAATCAAGGAGGGCATCTGGAAAAGCCGCGGAGCAGCCGAAAAGGGAACAGTGGCGATTTTGGAAAAGGAGGACCTCGATCTCACAGTCCCACACCGCGGGGCCCGTGGCAGTCACGTTCCGCTTGCTCAGGACGCCCGCCACGGAGCGGACGCCGGCAGAATCGCGGCGCGCCCATTTTCCGCATCGCGGCCGCTACTGGTCGATCGGACGGGGGGGGGGGGGGGGGGGGCGCAGGGCAGGGCGGCGGCGGGAAGGAGATGAGCAGCCATTTTTAAATGGCTACTGAGCAGAGCAGACGGAAAAGCGCACTGAAAGCCGAGAGCCGGGCACAGCTGCTGCTGCTGCAAGAAAATACCACTGAGAGTGCAACTCGGGTCAGGAGTCACTCCCAAGGTTAAAAAGGGAGGGTGGGGGGCAGGGGGGGGGGAATCTTGCAGCAGAGAAGCTTGACCACAGGAGCAAGGCGTTTCAGTCCAGACATGAGCACCTGGCTCTCTCACCCCAGTCAGCAAGATGCGAAGCGCCGACACAGCGGGCAAACGGGACCCGTCGCCCACCGGACTGGTGTCACGTCACGGTGGGGGGGGGGGGGCGTGCAGCG
>JAODKL010000040.1:6284926-6304157 GCA_026780765.1 Petrocephalus schoutedeni
TGCAGCGACACGAGTCACACCGGTGCCGACGGAGGGGGTGGGGTGGGGGGGTGGAGGGCCAACACACACTATACTCACTACTGCTACATATCAAAAGAATGGAACCGTGTCTACCTCTCTTCCCGAATGACCTCCTCAGGGAGGCTGCAAGCAATGGACAGAGAGGCGTGGGGTGAGAACAGGGTTTACACAAGCCAACGGGGCCAGAGGCTGGGAAGGGGTGCTCTGGGGGGGGGGTCCTGTGAGGAAAGAGCTCTGAGCTGCAGCCTGTCCTCAGCACAGTAACCCTGCATTAGTCAGGCTGTTTTAAGTCGACAAAATGCCTTTCCAGCAACTAGGCCTACGTTCATGGCAAAAGTATATGGATATTAAAACAGACTGGATAACCAAAGAGCTACAAAAACCTTCATAAAATTAGCATTATATACTACAAGCAGTTAAAACAAAGATGTTTGGGAACAGCTTTTGATAAATCTAACAAAGCCTCTGGTTTTACCTTAATAAAAAGCTCTTTAAAAGAGTCAGTAAATTGGTATTGTCACCCAAGGGAGTTAAAGAATGACACAATAAAATGTATCTAACAGATACAGGAGTTTTGCACGTAGGGCATACAGGGGCAGTTTCAGCTGCGAGTACAAACATGAGTCCGCCTGGTGTTGCCCAACAGGACACCTCGTATAGACGACCTGGGCCCAAAGTTGGCATGAGCCAGGTCTGAAATCAGATGGTCAGGCTGGTTCACCAACATGCACGGATACATGCACACAGTCAGACTGGGGGCCCAGGATGAAATGTGCCCTTTCTGCACACAAACCCAATCCCAACGGTGCCTTCAGAGTATAATATTTACTATAATACATCAGGGTGTGGACAGGCATGTATAACTATGAAGCCAGCAGCGTTTAAATATCAGAACAGGTCTTAACTAAATACATCCCAAAACTACATAAACAAACAAGCGGTCTGCAATAACAGACACACTGCAGTCAGGGCTATAGAATGGATCAGTATACTGAGCCTGGAACCCCCCACCACCACCACCACCAACACCAACACCAACATGCACTCTCTGCTCTGGGGCTGGAGAGGCCACAGAAAGCCTGCCTTGTTTCCATCCATGGCATAAAAATTTGAAAGAAATATGAGCCAAAAAAATCCTTCCCTGAAATGACAAAGTGCTGGTTTAAAATAGCTTCATTCAGCAACCTATAAAAAAAAACACCTCCACGCGTTGTACTAGTCATCAACATACTTCACGCCTCTGAAACCGTATATTTGTTAAGTCTGCGGGCAAAAAGCTGAACAAACAATTATACACCATCCTACTTGGAGATCACAATATCCTGTTCAACTCTTCCCATCGACACCTAAAAGCCAAAACAGAAGTCAGCCTTTTTGCTGACTCATACCGAATATATGAAACAATGAAACCACGAAAGACAATAGGGAATTATAAGCAGACACCTGATCGCACAAGCCGGTCCAGCCTCTCCATGCTGGGAGAGGGCACCCTGGAGCGAGGGCTGCCGGGGTTGGAGGACTCGGAGCCGGCGTCCGTGCTGATGGAGTCCTCATGGTTCAGAAGCAGCAGCTCCTTAACGCACTTGTGACAGACGCTGTGCTGGCAGGGCAGGATCAGCGGGTGGGTGAACAGCTCCTTACAGATGGGGCAGATCAGCTCCCGCTCGATGTTCCTGATCGGAACCTAAAAATCAAAACACATTTGGTGGGATTTAATGGAAGTATCGAAAGAGAGACGCATTAAGGCGCAGTGTGCGCGGAGAAACGCCGGGCGCAGCTGGAGAGGGACCTTCAATTAGAGGGGGTCATAGCGCGGCATCTCCAGGAGGGATAAAGGCAAACAAACAGCCTAATACTGGTACGAACTTACTGGTTTTAATTGTTTTAACTGTTCCCCGATCGCAGTTTTAAAAGAGGGTAAACTTAAGTGCAATATTTAGAAACGGTGCGATCCAAAAAGGGGGAAGTAAAGGTAAATACCAGCAATGCAGAAGTGACTCCTACCGCATTTGGAAACGGAAAAAACGCCTGTAAAAATGACCGATTAAATGCCCGCAGTTACCATTATAATGAATATAAATAATAAATTAAACTACACGCATTGTCCATCTAATGCGAACATCAAACCTGGAAGATCGTAAGCGGTCTCTTAATAATTTAAGGTGAGGTAACTACGAACTGTTTACATTTAATCGTAAAAAAAGTTAAACACGCCGCATTCAGGGAGTTTTTAACTTACCAAAAGGGAACTACGCCGCGAAAGTGCCGACATTGTGTAAGGGTGAGCCCGACTCCGACTTCGACCGCAATCACAAGCGCGACTTAACAATGAATGAAATAAAGCGAAATGACGCGGCGGACGGCGGCTGGGAGGAGACTCGGGATCCCAAAAGGGACAATGCCGCAGCGGGGCTCTTAAGAGGGGGAGGGTGAGGGGCTTCCGATTGATTCCCAACGCCAAAACCTCCGATACTGTTATACCATAACGCTCTGTCATGTGATTTATTACTATCATCATCATCATCATCATCGGAGGTGCAAAACGTACACCTACAAGCAGCTTGCTTAATACTGTTTTACAATCTGTCCGTAATCTGTTTAACGTAAGCCCCTTTTACTGGTAATAAAGATTCAATTTAGCCGATAGAGACAACACGTGTAATGTGTTTTTCCAGGAAAACCAATTGCTTTTATAGGACTATTTTAGCGTATAAAACAATTACTGTTGCAGTCTGCGATTGTATAAGATCGGATGAAATTTGATGTGGAAAATCACCTTCCTGCTGCTGTTACAGAGAACACAATGAGCCCCCTTTTCAGTTGCAAAGGAGGCCTGGGGTAATTAAATACAAGCGAATCTTCAAACAGCTACTACAAGTCCCGAGGGTGTCTGATATGGTGACACAGACGGGAAGAGATTCTGGACTTGGCAGGTCTTTGTGATGTGGTCTGTGTGTGTGTGCGCGTGTGTCTGTCCCTTGTTTTGTCATACCTGTGAGGACAAGAGAACCTCACAAGTATAGCAAATGTACAAAAAAAACCTTACTGGTGATGTCTGGAGGGTAGATTAGATTTTTTGTGAATGTAATCAAAAAAGTAAGAATGCCAAAAGTCTTTTATTTTCTTTGGTTAATTATAGTTAAGGTTAGGACTGGGTAGGGGTTAAGGGTGTCCTGACTGGGAGTAGGTTTTTCCCATAGAAATGTATGGACAATCCTCACTAAGATAGGAATACAGGTGTGTGTGTGTGTTAACCTGTCCAACAGGCAGTACAGTGACGCATATGGGTCAGATCAGGAGCCAGAATTAAGCCTGTAACGTTGCAGGCAGAAAGACTGCGTCGCATCTTTGAGCGCCATGCTCAATGAGAATTGTTTCAGTGAACAGCCGGATGTTTCTGCAGAGAAAGCGTAACACTTCTGGAGGCACAATAAATCACTGATGGTGACAGTCCAGCTTTCTCGCGACTCCATTTCCATCTTACACCAGACTGCATTACCATAAAATGTCAGGGTAAACCGCGCAAGGCTAGGCCAGCATGCCTGTGATCTCTACATAGATTTTAATGTACAGTATATAGGCCTACTCTAGCCGTTTATTGGCACATGCTGCTGGACAGAATTTGCATAACCTGCAGGAGTGCTCCAGTGTCCTCCCAAAGTGCGAAGGCAGGCATCACCTTTATAGTGAATTTCCCGAGATGCATGCCATCCTGTCAAGGAGGCCTACTGCTCCTGGAATGAGATTCCATCCATGTGTACAAAATACGTCCATCCATCCACCCATCCATCTGTCCATTTCCAGACCTCCTGCATAAGAGAATTGGGTATGGAAAATAGATGGATGAATCTGGGCAGGTAGCCACGTAGTAGAATAAAGAATTTGAACCTCTCTTGGAATTTGTCGGACCCCCCCCAGCCCAAATGAATTTCTGGCTATATGGGCCTGGATGGATGCATGGCACCCCATAAGTGGTCATTAAAAATGGATGGCTTACTGCATATGGATGCATCACCCACATCATGTGCACATGTCCGTGTACACGCCTATGGGTCCTGCTTAAAGTGATGCAACCCTGTCTCCGCAGCGACAATGCCATGATCAGGATACCGTTATTGATTACAACGAAAAGCCGCGGACTTACCTTGACTATGCAACGCGCTCATCGATTCCAGGGTGTTCTCCATGCTACAGCAAATTGGTTTAATCAAATTACACGGTACAGCACTGCGGCGAAGCAAACGGACTCGGATTATCCAAGGGCGTTGACACGGGCTCTCTGTGGCAGTGGGACTGTATCACTGGACTAGGGCGGTCACTTCATACTCACTTACCTGTCAGCGTCCCGACTCCCACTGATTAAATGAATTTTAATGAAATTAAAATAAAACGATTTCTCAGCGCTGCGATGCAGGCTGTTTTTGTGCTTCATGTAACTGTTTTAAAAGGAATATTTAAGAAAATTCGCTGCACATATTGTGCAAGTTTTGCGCGCAAAATGGTGAAATAATTCATTTTTCTATATTTTTTCTATATATAGAAATAGTAAAATATGAGCTGGGTTGACCGTTTTAGGATTAGCCGATTGTAGAGTACTGTTCATTTTGTAAGGACAGCTCTTAAAATGGAGCGTCGTAAATAGCCTAGAATGATGTGGGCGAATTTAACGCGGACAGTCACCGCATGCCTTACACACGTTCCGTGTCAGGAACACTCTCATGATATCCAGATGCACTTAACGATGCATAACTTACTACTGTCTCCTTAAAGGTACATGTGCTTCACTGTGTGTTACAGAAAGCTGGCACCGTAACGCAGGGCGATGATATACAGGTAAAACCCAGATCTGTCTTTGTGCATCCCGTCGGCAATATGACGTGCAATGCAAATATCATAAGGAAAATTTAAAATGACCATAAGTCACATTGCATCACTTTGACCAGCAAAAAGTGAAACAAAGATCGGGTGTCTCAGATAGGCGCCCCACGGACCTGACAGTACGGCAAGGTGGGGCTAACTTTCATAGACTGCCATACATTCCCTGCTATTTAAACAGGCTATTCTGTTACAGCAATGGGCAGATAAGCACAAAGACAGGCGACACAATTACACGTCAAGGCAACAAAACATAAAAACCTGCTGTGTGGAAATCGATATTTGTGGCTTTGATCACGGTCAATTCAGCATTACTGAAATGAGAGAAACTACATGCCTAAATTAACATTCCCCATTCAAAAGAATGTGCTATATTTGTTATCCAGTATTTTATTATTGCTGAAATAAAAGCATCTGCCCACAATTACGGTTAAACCCCACAAAGTTTTACAAATAATAGATCGTTCTTATAATTTGCAGGTAATGGACATTATTCGAGGACGGTCCGGCCCTTCCCGTAACACAGCACCGTGCCAAACGTGGAAATTACGCCCTGCTTACCTCGCCCTTTGTTATCCGCTCCACTATCGATCCGAATTCGGTCATATCCTCCGAGTCGGACATGTCTAACGGTTCTGGGACTGCGATGCGCCGAGACACGATGCGATGCGGTGCGGTGCGACACTGCGCGATCAGCCTGCATGTGGCAGCCGCGGCTGGCGCTCCCCGGGCCGGCCTGAGCGCACCTTGTGGTCGGCGCGCTCTTTCGGGCTGCTTTACAGAGACCACCCCCCCAGTAAGACGTTACGGTGTAACAGGCGCATCCCGCCTGCCCCCCCAGCTAACATGATTAAATAGTAATCATCTCCAGGCGCAGACCCCGCCTCGTCCTCCATACTGGGGCGTGATCATATCGTCTGATGAATCGATTCTAACAACATTATAAATAAGATTGTATTTTATAGTCAGTCCCCAGTGTGCACTATATTAATGCTTTAATAAGTCCTTAAACGAATAATTAATTTATAAGGACTGCCATTTCCCTCCGCCACGATATACTCTATACTCGCCACACCTAATACTTACGCTAATTATATTTATACTCCTTTTATGAAACATTAACCTGTTGTACTAACGCAAGAAGCAGCCCGGTTTAGGCGTGTTTATTCCAGAGAATAACTCACGTTTGGGCGAGGCGCATCACTAGGTACCGGGAGTGACTGTACGGGCTTGCCATGTCGTTCGGGTAAGAGAGCTCTGGACCGCACGGTCTCGTTTGCTCAGCTTGACAGTTGCACCTTTATCGTTAATAATTGGTAAATAGAGACAGATTTCGTTTTTATTCTCATATCTTTATCGTAGGCATACATGAGCTCATAGCACCTGATCACAAGACTTCACACAAAACTCTCCAGTAAACAGTGAGTGCACAAAATACATCTTATTTAAATAGTAAACTGCTATAAATATAATGAACAAGGGCAACACTGTGCAGACCGAATTCATGTCCGGGGTTGCCAATTTACTGGATGCCCTGCTCACCATATGGGAACATGCATTAATTAATTAAATCAGAGAGCCCTTGTGAAGAGCCTTTGAAGAGCCATTGACCCTGACAGCAAATTAAACTGGTGTTTCACACAATACTGCAGAGAGCGGAGGCCCAACGTCACACCCAACGCTGTCAGCATTTACCCTACAGAAAGGTAATCTGCGGTCATACTGCAGTCCTGGATTTGCCTTTGCTAACCAAGATCAGCACTCTGGGCAACTCATATTCATCTCAAAGGATTTTACTCTGACTTACAATATGCCTGAGTAAAGGCATATTGTGACTGAAATACTGGTGGACACATGACACATGTCGCTAGAATCTGCAGTGAAGAAACCGCAGTCTTTATTGGTGGTTGTGGAAACTGTAATCACCTTGGATTTTGGCTGCACGTGTAAGAAATTAAGGGATTGTCATCATTTAATCTCCATGGTAAAATGATTCCAGAACAAAGGCGGGAGACTGACGTTCATGCGGAAAAACGCTCTGGTTCTCCAACATCATGCCTCAACAAGTCCTTACTGTTAATTCTTCAAAGCTGCAAGCTACCTTTTCTTGAAGTCTTTAATAACCTAATAACCACACCAGGATGACTTTTGGCTTGGGTGGAGCTGACTGCCTCCCCCTCCTCTGCGTATGCTGCTGCCCACAGCACCATGACGGCAAACTCTCGCTCTTCACTACTGTCCGTCATCTTCTGCCTGTCCAGACCTGGGACGTCATAATTTCCCCGCAAAACCCAACCTGCTGATATTTCTGATATTTCTGTGGATAGACACCCAAGATCATTCTGTGTATAAAACAGCGATTTAATCAAGTGGACAAAGTTTGCACAGTTCCATGAAACACGAAGCTAACATTTGTCAGTCTTTCAGCCCAGGATGCTTCTCGGCGGCCTTCAGACAGGCACGGAGGACAGGGATGTCCGATCCTAGGAGCATGTGCAGGGCTTTACTCCTGCCAAGCTCGGAAACCAGGCTGAGCTCAACCCCCCCCCCGCCCCGCCATCTCACCGGTTAGGGACCGTCTCTTAGTACTATACAGAGCTGCAAACTCACAAATTATGGCAGAAGTGCTCCTCAACCACCCCCGAACCCCAAAGTGCGAATCCCACAGTCAACCGTCAAGTAAGCCACGCTTTTAAACACCATCTGAAGCAAAGGGAAAAAGCATGATAAAGGCAAAAAGTCGCGAATAAAAAGAAAACACAAAGCATGTAATAGAAAAAAAAAAAACCCAAGTGGAGGGTTGGAGGGCTGCCTAAATCCAGTGAAGCTAAACAATACCGGCTCAACTGGGTCAAGTGTCGTTTCACTGGCAGACGTTAATAATTGATGCCGCTGGACCCGATAATTTATGCATCACCTTACTCTCCATTCGACGTGACACCAGTGCCAACTTAAGGAGACCCACTAAGGTTAATATTGCTAAGAAGGTGTCGTGGGTGGGCCAGAGCAGCTGGGAGACGGGGTGGGGTGGCAGGCCGTCATGTGCAGGCCTCGCTCCACGTCCGGTGCAGCTGCTGCAGGTGCTGGAAGGCCCTCTCGCTCACGTTGAGGGCCGGGTGCACTCGCCGCAGGCTGGACTCGCCGAGCAGAGAGAGGCCGCAGATGCCAAAGTAGGCATGCAGGGCATCTGCGGGAGACCAGGGGGGGGGGGCGGGCTCGGTCAGAGCAGCAGGGGAAACCGCGCCACGCGATCCCAGGGGCCTTCAGCACCACAATGGGGGAGATGTAAATCACATATATACAGTTCATAAAAAAAATGGCACGGCCGTGAAAAGTAGACATCCCCACTCACACTTCTCACCGATCCTTCCACATCCATCACAGATAAGAACAACAGGAACGAGTGGAGTTTTCCCCTCCACCCAAGCCCCCTCCATACATCAGCCGTATGTAAATAACCTCCCAGTGTTAGGTCTCTGTGGAGCCTCACCAGGGACCTGGGAATGCTTTTAATCAATCAGAGTCTGCTTTACTGCACGTTGCATCAGAGGACTGCTCCAGAACCAGCTTGGGTTAAAATCCCACCTACAAGTTCCTCTAGCACCGTCTCTTTTCTCGGGCCAACAAAACCACGACAATGGATGGAAAGAACAAAACTGGATCATGTAACCGGACCTAGTTTCTCTCCCGTATGCTTAAATCCATTTTGGACAATGGCCTGATGAATTAAAGATCCACCCCGGGCAAGGGTACGGTTACAGCGCGGTCTCCGCTCACTACGGCGGGCGTGGGGGTCAGACTGGAGCAGACCTGGTGTGAAGTTACCTGGATGGCTGTCCGGCCACTTGGCAAAACCCCCCACCAGGCGGTCCTGCGTCGACAGGATGTAGTTCCGGTTCTTCTCAAAATTAGTGTACTGGAAAACATCTAGTAGCTGACAGACCACAGGCATGGGATTAGGAAATCAGAAACTCCCCCCTGGAGGTGATGGCATATAAATGGTGGGTGTTCACGTATGGCAGTGTTAAGATTTACCGGAGCACCGTGGGTTATCCACCGAGATAACAGAGTACTGGCGCTAATTTGCAGTCTTTGCAGAGAACTTAAAATGCCATTGCGACATTGTTCATCAAGTCAAGTGCAGCCACTCAGAATTACATCTGCATATATCAAGGACGACCCAGGATTTGGCCAATAAAAATGACTTGGCTATATAACAGTAAAATATGCAGTTCTCCGTGCCCTTTGGAATTCCCATTGGTGAACCCAGCCACTCTGCAGGAGTCCCAACGCAGCATTTCTCAACCCGGTCCCCGGAAACCCTCTGATGCGCCACCTTTTCACTCCCTGCCAGACAGTCCATAGTGGGGAGCTGAGAGGGAGCAAAAATGTGGAGCATCTGCCCCCCCCCCCCCCCCCCCCCCCGAGGACATCCATCCATCCATCCATTTTCCAGCCCGCTTATCCTTTCTGGGTCACGGGGGGGTCCGGAGCCTAGCCGGAAGCAACAGGCACAAGGCGGGAAACAACCCAGGATGGGGGGCGCAGCCCATCGCTGAATTCAGGGTTTCGCCCGCTACACGTGGCTGTTAGAACCAGAGCTCCATAAACACGCACCCTTGGTCCCGGAGGCATCGGGACATCGAGCCGGCACCGCATGCGCTTACCTGGAGGACGGCTCCCACCCAGAAGGAGTAGCACGTGTCCACCGGCTTGTTGGGCCGGCCGTGGAAGCCGCTCTGCTGACGCATGATGCACCAGCGGCGGATCCGCTCCAGCTCGCGCCCCGTGAGCACTTCCTGCAGTTTCCCCATCAGGCACAGCGTCGCTATGGCGCAGAACGTGGAGCCTCCTGAGAAGGCGAGGTGGAGACGCTCGGCTTAGAAGGCGGCTCCCCTCGGCACCCCCAGAGCTGGCTATCAATCAACCACGGGCCACGTCGGCTGTAGACCGTAATTGCTAATGAGAATGAGGGAGTCTGTAAATCTGTCACCGCACCTGCCTGGCGGAGGGGTCTTGCCATCAGAATCAGCCTGGGAGTCAGACGGGGACCTGAACTCTCACTCTCCATCTGACACGTATAATTAACCCCCCAGACTTTCCAATTGCACTGCAGGCAAGGTTATAATTCATGTTACAGAGGCACTGCTTCTTTGTCGTGCCAAGGAGCCCCCCCCCACTTTAAGCCCTGCGGCGATGCCATCCTCCCAGTCGCGCTCTCCGGAAGGCAGTGGCAAGGCCCGGAATTGGGCGTTATACACAATAAAGCATCTGCTCTGTCATTACAGCTTGCTGACTGAACACCCAGGCTGCACAGATGTCAGTCACTCGGGGGAAGAGTTTGCAAGGCAAACAACACTTTGTGCTGATTGTCTGAAAGCGGCAGCTCCGTAAGATTTACCCTCTGTCTTTGTGCGCTGTGGCACCTACAGGCGTGTATGTCTGCATGTCGCCCAAATCCCAAAGCTCACCCCAGACCAGCCATGCTGCGCTCGGGGGCAGGCCCTTTCCCCGTAAGCACAGCCTGTAAGACATGTGACCACCTGGCCGTCACCATTACCTTCCCGTTTCTACGTGCAGTTGATCAGGCCGCCTAACGGGGGGGGGGGGGGCGGGGGGGCTTGTGGTTTTATCCCGGCCCCGGGTACGAGGTATTGCCTCATGTGCGCGTGGTGTTCCGCGTGAGCTCGCGCGCTACCTTCCAAGCATGGCACTCCGCAGAAGGCAGGAGGTGCGCTTGGCCCAGACCTGGGCGCCCGAGAAAGTGCCCGGGGCGGCCTGCCATACTCACCATGGGACTCCAGGCCAGCTCCCTGCCCAATTCCGTTGTCATATGACTGAACCGAGGACAGCGGGGGGTGCAGAGAGGGAGAGAAAGAGGGAGAGAGGGGTCATCAGTTTGTAAAGCGTCATGGCCGCGAGGAAGCCCTACTCGTAGTGTCAAAGATTCAGCACGATGCTCCAGCGTGACACCGAGTGGCAGAGCGAGAGCCATACGGGCCTGATGGGAAGCCGACAGCGACCCGTGGGCGTCCGGACGGCGACCGACATGTCGCCCGGCTCCGGCTGACAGGCCCAGTGTGCTCAACCCCACACGCCTCCATTTGCACTCTGACATTTTAGAGAGACTGAGCTGGGCACAGGGACGCAGACTGGGGAATCCGGATAATGCCAGCAAATCGCTCAGCTGAACGTAAGCATTACAGAAGATGCCATCGCACCACGGATCCAATACAGAGACTGGTGACAGATGTCATTGTCTAGTAACGCTAATCATCACTCTGGAGTGGAGAAAAAAAAAAAAACACAGATGCACTCAAGCATAAAGGGAAGGGGGGAGTTATGGACCAATCCCAGGCTGGGTGAAGATCCCACAAAAGGGAGACTAAGAGGATTAGTCCACTGGGGCCTTCCCGTCTCAGCCCACAAAAGATTAAGAATAACCATTTACCACCTACGTCACAGCGGTTGCCAAGTTGGGAAGCAAACGAAATCCACTCCAGACACACGAGAACATTTGGTTGCTAGGTGGTAGATTATGTAATCCTCAGCGGGATTAGGCCGCACTTGGCATGCCATGTTCCACCTCCTTACTTCCTGTTTACTACCTGAGGTCATGTGATCAGCATAGTGACACATTCGACAGAGCGGGGGGGGGCATGCAGGACTATTTTGTAATATTCTCTATGTGCTTCAACGAGGCTCTTCCATTGATTTTGGCATTCCCTGGGCAATGGCCAGAAATGTGTCCCATGAGAAACAGGTACCAGCAAGATGACAATTAGCCTGATAAACAGGCGTGTGGGGAACCTCCCAGAAACACCATAACCTCACATTTACCAGAAAAACTGAAGTAACAGTATCAACATGATTAACATTGAGAGGACATTCCAGCCCAGCTCAAAAATCTGCTGAGTCAGCTTCCTGGCAGCTAGAGAGCACGGCCCTTCAGCTTCTTGCTTGCTGCAGAGTCTCCAGTGATCAGGTGACACTATCTCGGCCAATCAAACTACTGCTGCACATGACAACTCCTCCGACACGAAATCAATCACAGGTCAGTGCCTTGGATGGCCAGTCGTGCCCACAGAAATATGGGAGTTAAATAAAACAGGAACATACAGGAACAACCAGTAAGCAGCTTGGATGTCGCACAGGCTGGTTGGGCGGCAGTACAGTCCATGGATACGCACGCGTGTCTCTGTGTGTGTGTTTGTACAGGTTCTGCCATACTTGTGAGGACCAAAAGTATAGCAAATCCTCAAAAGCCAATGAATAGTGAGGTCTGTGGTTGAACCTCACTCCTTCACACTTCGTTTTATAAAAATCTGTGAATGCAATAAAAAAAAGGTCTTGTATTTTGTTTGGTTACTTATGGCTGGGTTAGGGGTTAAGGATGTTATTGCTGGAATTAGGGTTATACCCATAGAAATGACAGGAGAGTCCCCATAAAGATAATAATACATGGACTGTGCATGCGTACGCATGTGTGTGGTTCCACGCACGCATACATGACGAGGGGGGCAGACTCACGTACCAAGCTGCTGCGGATGTACCGGATCGCCCTCTCCACGTCCATCCCCGACCAGTCGTCCAGCATGTAGCAGATGCAGGCCGCGC
The DNA here is from genome assembly GCA_026780765.1 of Petrocephalus schoutedeni. Taxonomy (NCBI): domain Eukaryota; kingdom Metazoa; phylum Chordata; class Actinopteri; order Osteoglossiformes; family Mormyridae; genus Petrocephalus; species Petrocephalus schoutedeni. Next base: position 6,297,440 of record JAODKL010000040.1, read on the forward strand.
AGTAAACGAACCTCATGTCGTTTTCACTGCCCTCCGGCACGCCGTAGAAGCTGGAGGAGAGACGCCCAGCACCAGACGCGCTATGAAACGGCTCTCGGGTTCCCCGAAACGGGCAGACTCAGGGTACGGGACACGGGCAGCTCAGCACTCCAGGGCAGGGGATCCCAACCCCCGCTCCGCAGCGAGTATTCCGAGGGGCCGCCAAACGCTGGGGGCTTTGGGCAGGGTTGCTTAGTTTCCAATTTTCTTGATTGCATTTGAAAGAAATGGAAACGCTTAAACTTATTAAACCCATCCCGCCAACTGAGCCACCCCCAGCACCCCCTTGCTGGGTCAATGAGTTTTACCGGCCCGTAAATGTTTTATGCAGTGTAACCCATTCTGCGGCCATCAATAGGTAGGGAAGCCCTTTTCTAGGGGTGTGGCCTTCATCAAGGCAGTAGATTCAGGGTTAAAATCACACTTCACCCCTAACAGACAGAGACGCCAGTCAAAGGTACGTGCATGTTCTGCTAGGTGTAACGAGCCGGGTCACATTCATAAGTCAAGCCCCATCCGTGCTGGAAGCACCTTAACTGCAACGCGCCGTATCAGTTTTGGTCGCATGTGCATATGAGGATGGGCTCAGCGAGATGCAAGGATTTCTTTTTTTTTTTACACTTATATTACTCCAGCAAAAGTTCTTGTCCAGCTGTGACAAGTTTAACTGATACGATATATTTTTCCCTCATATTACTAATACCGATAACCGGCTAACTTGTGTTTGCAGTGAAACTTCCCAAGGGCGGGGTGACAAGTTTAACTGATACGATATATTTTTCCCTCATATTACTAATACCGATAACCGGCTAACTTGTGTTTGCAGTGAAACTTCCCAAGGGCGGGGTGCTAGAGTGTGCCAGTGGTGCTGGCGGTGAGGCCTGCTGAGCTTGCCGGCACTGAAAATCACAATGATGCTATGTTGTATTTTTCTTCTCTGTGGAAAGCGAAAGATCGATCTGCGGGCCTGATTTAGTAATTGATTAAAAACATGTCGCAAGCCGTATAAAACCAGCTCGTGAGCTGGATCTCGCCCAAGGGCAGGTACTTTGGAGACCTTTTCTAAGTGCTGAAGGAGCAAACATCCATCGTCCTTCTCTAAGGAAAATAGCTGATCGTCCAATGCAATCATCTCCAATACCATAGGAGTGATGTTTTTAGCTCCGGTAGTGCTAACTTTGAATATTCAGCAAAGACTAAATATTGGCCGAAACTGACACATCAGGCCCGTGCTGACGTCTTAGTTTTTAATCACTGTCAGAATATTTCGCATTTCAATTTTAATCCAAAATGAAGTGCATGACCCCCCCCCAAGAGACCAGGACTGGACAATCCCTGTCGCAACTGGGGGTCAAGAGCCCCGCATAGAGGCTCAAACGTATAGCCACTATGGCGACTAGGATTCGAACTGGTGACCTTCTGAGCCCAGGCGCAGCCTGTCAGCCCGCTCAGCCGCTACCTGCCATCATCCAGCTGCAAGGCCTTCACCCCCAGCAGGCATGCCTCCTTATCCACTCGGCTCAGGTCGTCTCCCAGGATGATCAGACTGGCCAGGCCCGTGTAGGTCATGGCCACGTGGCCACTGTCGTAGGGGTGAGGCCAGCCTGGACCCTGGGAAAGGGGGGGGGGGGGGCGGGGCACACACAGCAAATGTCGAGCTATTCAGAATGCCACTCCGTCATATAAAGGTAGATTCATATTCACCAAGTCATTCTGCCCTGGCCACCCCCAAAAACACTCCTATCAATCAATCAAAATCTTATTACACACTCAGGATAATATGCAGTGAAATGCCTGTTTATTTAGCTCCAACAATGTGGTGAGAGGAGACATATGTGTAAAGAAACAAACCATCAAAATGAAATAATAAGCATTTCAATCAATAATACATCCAATTTCTATACCCACTTGTTCAATCAGTTATAAATGGTGAGCTCAGTGTTACTGTTCTAAAGGAACGGAGATCTGCATTTCCGAACCCAGGTGCTGACAGGGAGCAAAAATCCTGCTTTAGAAACATCCTGAAGCAGCTACCTTGGAGGGGTTGTAGGGGACTCCCATGTATGACGAGCCACGGAATCCACAGCGTCCGCTGTTTGATTCTGTAGGGATGAAGCACATCTTAAGCAACACAGTGAGGTCCCTCCCCAGCCTGACCCGACCAACAACACACCTCAAACAACAGATGGGTAAAGGTACAACACAAAGACCCAGGGCAGGTATACACAGGCATGACAAACAGCCGAGAACAGGAACATTCACCATGCAAAGGCAGCATGCCACAGTGTCCCAGTGCTGCCACCAAGTGGTGACAGAGGGGCTCTTCCTCCTGCCAATGCTGGTCCATTTCTTTTTATTTTAGAGGACAAAGAGTTAAAGAACGGACATCCGCAGATGCAGTAAACACACAACGTAGCTATGGAAACTGAAAATACTTTAAAAACTTAAACAGAGTTTTGGTTATTCACTCAGAAAAATGGCAGAGAGTCAGAGAAGCAGACAGGATTTCAGCATCCAAACAGATGCCAGCAGTCACTGGATTTATATTCGGCATTTTAAATATATCCGAAATTAAAAACTGGATTGATTTTTTTCTTGCAATACAGCAGTCGTACGGCGTTGGGCAAAAGTCGATTGTTGAGAATGTCATTCAACTGAGAATGTTCGAAGATAACAGTATTAAACAAGTGGTCCTATGACAACTCCGAATTTATAAACCATATCTATCGGTACTCGTAATGTAACCATAGGTATAATACTAAGCATTTTTCATCAGTCCTCTCTGTCCCTGCTGGCCTGCTCCGACAGAAACGGCTCATTTTGTCGTACCAGCACACGGACGATGCTCCCAACAGGCCCCCAGAACTGGGTCCGGTCTCAGCATCAATCAGCCCGCCACAGTAATGACTAGCTGCCGACAGCAGGCGGTGTACGGGACCACATTGCTAACTTTCAGTGGTTATAAAAATGTGCTCCTAAATCGCTGAGCATGAGCACTCACGAACATCGCATCTGAAATGTCCCCTTAGTTCGCGTGTTATTTCACATTATATAAGGGGGACTGCACGGGCGACACACTTACTGTCTTCGGTAGGAAGGACCTGGAATGAGTAAATCCATTCGATCAGCGCCGACTTGTCCACAACATCCAAGGCATCGAGAACATCAAGGCCGGAGAGGGCAAAGAATGCGAAGGTTAACCTGGAGGAGAAGCAGATCAGATCAACCGCTGCTGCCGTTTCAACGCACAACGAGAGTAACGGGTAGCTGCAAAAAAAGACGCAACGAGGGAAGTACAAAGGGTTCAGAAAAGCGTCTTACGATCCAAATGGCAGCTCACGGTTTGAGAAACATCATCTCAATTACCAGCCAAGCGACAGCGTCCGAGCGTTTCCGACAGACACGAGCAAGCAGGCAGATGACAGCTTAAAGTCCCGCCAGCTTCGGTGGAGCCTGTCTGGACTGCGGGTTTTCTATGAGCATCCTCTCTTATTAGCCCGTTTCACCTTCAGGGTAGTGCGAGATGGATCAGCAAACGACACGCAACCGGGCCCTGGAGTGTCTGCAGATATCTTGAGTGCAACACCGCATTTCAATCAAATAAAATCTAATGGCAGCTAAAACCCCCTTAGAAAAATAGTGTGTGAGCGATCTGAACTCAAGCTGACCCCATGCCCGACCAGCCGCCACAGGCAGTCATTTTAACGGGCAGCCCGGTAACACGGGGGAGAACAGCCTTTGGGCGAATGTCGACCTCGCTTTGCAGAGGTTAATGAGCCGATAACCGGACAATGTAAACAAACACGCCGCGCTACACCAGCACATGTGCGCAGCACAGGCGCACAGGCGGGGCGGAGAGTCCGCCGGCGGACACTCCGGGCGATTACACACGGCCCTTTAATCAACCGCGTTAACGACTAAATACGCTACCTGGTCGTCTCCATAGAGGAATATCTTTCGGGCAACACATGGAGACATCTCTGAAAGAATCGTACATGTCTGTCTCTGAGAAAGTCAATTTGCTCAAACTCGGAGAACGAACTCTCCTCTTCCGCCATCTTTGTGTTTAAATTAACTTCCGCAAACGTCATGTCCGAACAAACCGGAAGTGAACAGCGAAGTTTTTAGAAACAAATCTTTGCATGAGCGTTAATTAGTAGTCATTTTACAGTGTTATTCAGATTTATATGAGTAAATGAGTCAATTTATATGTATCACAAATAAACAGATGCAGGACAATTGCTCTACAGTGACTAGGATGCTCAGTCTCTCCAAAGATTGATACTTTATTCATGATGAATTACAATAATACTAATTGTAACTGTGAAATGAATCATAAGAACACACATAATTGGCCCACTGTACATGTAATGTGTGACTACATTACACTCAATTAGAACCCAGTAAATTTTACAGATGATCATATCTTAAAGTGGATTCAGTTGTGTGTGGGCCGGTTTTCCAGACAAGGATTAAATCAAGTCCTGGATTAAACCCTTACAGAAATTCACTATAGTTTCCTATGGTTTTTTGGGTTTTGGGTATGGGTTTTTTACAGTAACCATAGTTTTACTATGGTGCCTCATGGTAATTATGATTACTAAGCTCCTACCTATAGTATTACCATGGTTTACTTATAGCACTTCATGGTAACTGTGGTACTACTATGGTTTACTTATAGCACTGCATGGTAACGGCAGTGAAACCATGAAAAAGCCATAGTCATAAACTCATGGTTACCCAAAAAACCATCGTAAAACCATGGTTCATTTTCATAAGGGAACATGGAGACTCTCCATACAAAATTTCAGTTTAGTCCAGGACTAGGCTTAATCCTTGTCCAGGAAACAGGCCCTTTAGTTTTACAGCCCCCTCTGTTTTCTGCAATATATTTTTTGTATTAGCGAGAGTGCCTTTGAAACACTTGTCCTCTGAAAAGAAATTGGGGCATGATGTTGCTTGGGGGTGGCATGGTAACGTCATACATCCAGCATTGTGGACTCAAATCCCACCCTTAAGTGGGGGAGGGGGGGCAGGTGTCCTTCCACAGTTCAAAAACATGCAGTTACGCGAACCGGTGTCTCTGAAATGACCCGTAACTGAGTGCGTGCTTCTGGCAGTGGAATGGCATCATGTCCAAGGTGTTTCCCACCACCTTGTTTTCTGTGCTTCCTGGGTTCTGGACCTGTGACCTAGAAGGTGCCATTGGGATTAAGGTGGATGGATGAAAATAATGTCTATAATGTGTTGCTGAATTTTAGAGTAGAACAAACTAAAATAGCAGAGGCGAACAAAGCATGGGCAGTGAATCTCTGAGACCGGGAGAAGCAAAGTGAGGAAGCTGATGTGGATCCAGCAGACTCAATTAAACAAGGCAGCAGGGCCTTAGCTACCTTGTGTTGTAAGGAATCCAAGTGACTGGCACAGCATAGCTGTCAAGTCTCCCGTTCTGGCCAGGAAACTAACGTATTTTACCCCTCTTTCCCGCCGTCCTCCCGTATTAGTATTTTCCCATGAATCTCCCGTACTATAATATCATTTAAAAATCCTCTGCCTCTCCAAACTGAACTCGGTCAGTAGCCTCGCGACAACTGCCATCTGCAGTAGCCTGAGAAATTAAAAGTAAATGTGTAATGAAAATAAAATGTAAATGACAAGTGGTTATTTTAGATTTTTTATACACCTGTCTTAAAATGTAAGGGATACTGGAGCTTGGTTGGGGTGGTGGGATGGCTTGCGGCGGGTGCCGGAAAATTTCCCTTATTTTCAAATCCAAAACTTGTATGTATGTGTATGTGTGTGTATAGGTATGTGGTACAGTCCTCAAAGAAATCTTTACTGGACAGAAAGGGAACACACAGGGAGTACTACCACTGTTATGACAGATTAGCTTGAGTACCATTAAAAAAATACAGAAACTGAAACATCTCTCCCTTGCTTTTTTTTTTAACAATATACCAAAAGTGGGAGGATATTTTTCACTGATTGGTTAATCTTTGAAACTTGACTGCTCATGTCTCACCACCCCTTCTACATTGGTTATCATTTGAGTCTGTCAGCCACTGGGTGACTACGGCAGGGCTGCAATGATATAAGAAACCCAATGTCAGTACTTGGTGATAGAACTGAGATGCAGAATTTCCCACAACAGCGTTCAGCAGTTGGCATTATCATGTAATTATATAGCAATTGCTACTATTATAACAGCCAGCCACAAGGAAAAACACAGGATAACAAAATAACAATAGGGATCATTGCCGCTGCTCTGTTTGCGCTCATCGTGAGGTTGTCACCATTGTCATTGTGAACAGAATCCAAGTGACTGGCACACTGGCAATGGAGGTTGGATATTGACTGTGTTTTAGAAGCCATTTCTGTATTAATACAAGAAATCTGAGGCCAGCACAGATGCTCATTGCTTGAAATGCCTGGCAGAGTACAAGCCAATGAACCTTTAGTAGGCTAAGCCCCTTTTTCGTTTATTGACATTTGTGAAAAGTCAGCCCATTATTATTAACACTCACCGGGAAAAGCCCGTGTTTGGGAATAATTATGGCGGTCATTATTATATTATTGCTGTCATTATTATTAGGGCTGTCATTATCATCCATCCATCCATTTTCCAACCCGCTTATCCTGTTCAGGGTCGCGGGGGGTCCGGAGCCTATCCCGGAAGCAA
>JAODKL010000040.1:6304257-6317456 GCA_026780765.1 Petrocephalus schoutedeni
AACTGGGCCGGATTCGAACCCTGGTCCCAGAGGTGTGAGGCGGCAGTGCTACCCACTGCACCACCGTGCCGCCCCTTGTCATTATCATATTATTGCAATTAATTCAGCTGTGTTTTGTGCACTTTCTGTGTGGGGGATGACCTGTGACACGGATGCCGCAAAACTCATCCCAGCTAGAGACAATGGAGCTTGGCGATGACGTCATCACACAGTGCATTATGGGGCAGAGCTGCTATACGGTGTGGCAACGAAACACCTTAAACCGAGGGACTTGTCTCACTGCTATTCATTGTCCTGCGCTGTTTGTAAGCATGTTTAAGGTATGTCAGAAAGAAAAAGGGATTGTAAAGAGACAAACTCCTACCAGACTGCATAGTTCTGTGTGTATTTCTGTGTTTGAAGATGCTATTAAACAGTTGTGTCAGAAATATGGCTCCTTTCTGATTATTTTACATTCATTTAGTGATTCAATTTACTTTTCAATATGCATAATAAACAGCTTTACCCCAAGAAGAAGAACAAGATTTTAATCACAATTAATTCATTGCAAAATGTGCGATTACTTATTTTAAAATTGACTGAGAGCCCTAGAAATAATGCATATTATTGTGCAAAAAAGAAAATTCCTTAACACATCGTGTAATGAAAAAATGAAGGGACTTAAGTGTACCACTGATGATAATATTATTATTGCTCTGATTTCATGATGTATGTTCAAACTAAAATGACACATTGAAATATAGTTATAAATGTATATTTTTATTAAAATAATTCACTGTGAGCAATCTGGGCCTCCATATAACAATTCACATTACATGATTTTACACTTTACATTAATAGTCCATGGTTGCCACATGTTTGACAGGTGGGTTGCTGGTCACAGGCCTTGTCTCCATGTTGGCACAGCCCTGAGAGTGAGGACAGGTTAGTAACACACAAGGACTGGAAACCCCTTTGCATCCCGTGGTGTCTTCCATGTGTGACCTACCTGTGAAACATGTGCAGTGCTCGACCTTCCCCTGACGGTCCCATGTGCTTGGTACGCTCCTCCCACACCTTGGTGGACTTCCCGAGCCTTTCTGGGTCTCGGATGATGTGCCCTTCAACCTGAGGGAGTGTCGTGCCACATTGGATATTTCACATTTACATTTTTATTTAATTTAGCAGATGCAATTTCTTCTAAAGTAACACATTTTTTTGTGAAAGTAGGGTCAGACAGACTCTGCAACAAAAGAGGGTTAAGGGCCTTGCTAATGGGCCCATCGATGACATCACAGTGCAAACCCTAGTTATTGGCTGGCATGGTTTGGCTGCTAATTCTCCAAGAGCCTTGAATTTGGACTGACACCTCCCCAAACAAACCCAGCTCCATGTTCATTGTGGAACAACTAGAAGGAGCTACTAGTAAATTGGTAAAATTTTACTGGTAATAACGTAACTCGTACTACAGATGAAATTAACTGGTCTGTTCTTGTTAATGGCATTTTCATCAAAGGACATGCCACGCCATAGATGCCACTAGTAAGATGCCACCCATACCTTCTCCTTCAGCTTAGCCAGCCTCCTCCCTCGCTCAGCCTCCTCATCCTCCTTAGCCTGTCTCTCCTGCAGCTTGGTCTCCAGCTTGTGAAGGTCCTGCAGGCATAGAGAGGCTTGTCTGCACATTGGGTGTGTCCAATCTGGCGCAGCCGCCATCCAAACCCACATCGCCAATCGTACCGCTTTTAGGATAGCTCATGGTGGTATCTCCAGTTGCTTACAGACATGGGCAGGTCCACAGGGGCTAGGTTGGCCTTTTTTGTGGTGTTAAGCTGTCACTGTCATGTTGTTTTTTGCAGAGAGCCTATCCTTAGTACTACTGGCCAGGATATAGTTGTTAAGTAAAGGTATTCATAAATAAGGCCAATGGACCACACCATCAGAGGACTACGGGGGTTTTCAGAACCTCACCCGCTCCTGGAATTGTCTGATCCCTCGAGCTGCAAACCTCCTTCTCTCTTCCATTTCTGCTTGTTTTTGAGTTTCCTTCTCCTGCATGAGGAGCTCTTCTTGTTCCTTCCTCTGCTGGGTGTAGGCCTCCACCATCATCTTCACCTCTATCTGCCTCCTACGCTCCTCTTTTTCCCTCCTCCTCTGCAGCACTTCCTCCTGGAGCTTACACTCATTTTCCTGAGCCTGCCGCAGCCTGCGCTGTGTCCTCCAGGCCTCCAGGCGGACCGCAGCCTCCCGCCTCTCGTCCTCCAGCCGGCACCGATGAGCCTTCTCCTGCCCAGCCTTCTTCTGCCTTGTGGCATCCTCTTCCATAACCTGCTGCTGGTGCTGTACCTCCTTCTCCTCCCACCACTTTGCTTTCCATCGGAGGATGGCCTGGTGACAATATCTCACTCAGCACATTACAGCAGCAGCACGAGTTCTTTAAAGTTCATATTTCTGCCAACCTGTCAAAAAAGACTTGCAAGACTCTATATCTACTGCAGATGTCCTATTCTGCCACAGACCACAGATTTTGGTGGTACACAGTAAGCTAAATATTCCTGGAGGAGTAGTTATGAAATATCTATCTCCAGGCATTTGTTTTGTAGATATTCCTGTATCACACAATGACACAAAGACAAACCCACACAGAGCTGAGCTTATTGTGGTTGTGAGTTTGTAGGAAATTGCAGCATCCAAAGGGAAAAGCAGACCTCCCTCTTCTTCTCCTGGAGGGACAGGAGCTTCTGATGCCAATCCTCATGCTGCTGGATTTCCTCTTCTGTCTTGCCTGGCAGGTAGAGCAGAGCCTCTTTCCTGTAGGCTGGCCTGCCACTGTACTTGGTCCACACCTGTGCCAGTTGAAGAACAGAAGTTGAGAATCAAATATTGGCGATTCATTCCCCATTGTGAAGTTAGTGCATCTATGGTCTTCAAGGAAGACAATTTTGTTTGAAATTAACTCACCTTGAGGAAGGTCTGGCGATCATACTGGTCCCAGCCACCCAGCCTGCCCCCAGTCTGCTGCAGGAACATCTCCAGCTCCACTACCTCGGGTGGTAAGTCCTTCTCCAGGGCTTGGACCAGGCGTACTTTGGCTGAGAGGGGAGGGTCCTTGGGACCCGCAGCCACACCCAAGGACCAGGCCTCAATCTTCTTCTCGAATGCACAAATCTCCAAGCAGCAAATCCTCTCTGCTCTGCAGAGCTCCTCATAGCTGTAGAATCCAAATTCCAACAGCAAGAGAGAGGGGGAAGGAGGAGACGGCTTTATGGATGAGAGAAGGCAGAGGAGAGAGGGAAGGAGGATACGGCTTTATGGATGAGAGAAGGCAGAGGAGAGTGGGAAGGAGGATACGGCTTTATGGATGAGAGAAGGCAGAGGAGAGAGGGAAGGAGTATACGGCTTTCGGCTTGAGCATAGCAAACACATGTACATTCCCAGCAGAAATGTGTCAGCTCGCTTATTAAGCTGCTTCACTGACACAGGTACCCAAAGAAAATGACAGTTTCACCCACTTATAGGATCATTTACACCTGGGTCCATCCTCCATTCTTCCCCTTTCATAGGCCCCAGGCCATTGGTGCCATGGCTATTTTTTACACTGTAATGATGAAAAGTGAAGCTCGGTCCACATACCCACGACACTGCTCCTCCTTCAAAGCGCTAATGGAGCTCTCCAGTTCAGTAATCACTTCTTTCAGGTTTTCAAGAACTAAAAACATGTGTGCAAACATGATGAGGACATACCTGATACAGGCTTATTGTGGAACCCTGAAAAGTTAAAAATGTTCAAAACAAACCAGACCCACAGCATGTATAGGACTGTATGCAACAACACATGCAACCCCTGGCTCTGTGTGTAAAGGTACAAGCGCTGGACAACTTCCTGCATTCATCTGAGCTTTATATCACAAACTAAAATAAATAAATAAAAATAAAGCATTTCACTTGAGCACAAGCTAATCTCCTTTGTCCTGCACTCTGACCAATATGGCGGAACACGAAATGTTGTAACATTCACACCTTTTTCTGAAGTTACGATTAGTGGTCACAAAGACTAACCTAGAGGAGTAGGCTTCACATCGATCAGCTGCCCCCGGAAGTGGCTCACGTCACTGTGGATTTTCGCAAGTCGCTGTTGGAGTTTCTTGACTGGTTAAAAAAGGAAACAGGACGGGACTAAGCCACGTGAAACCCAGTGTGTAAGAACATCAGTTTCCAGCTCTTAAAAGCCAACCGGAAGGGAGTTCAGTCAACCAGAAAGACACAAATCGTCCACGACTAACATCTGGCAGGGCTGCACAGATAAATATTCACTATAGAGTGACACAGCTGGAGCCGTGGGGCTCACCATTGACTGTGGTCTGCAGCATGTAGTTACAGACCTGGCACTTCAATCAATAAGTGAAATAAGAAAGTGTCACCGGGGGTATGAGGAACATGAAACCAAGGGAAATTGATGTACAGAAACAGTACAGAGTGCAACAGGACTCCATAAAAGCGTCCCTGCACAGGAAAACACTATCAGTGACACAAACAGGCCAAAACTCCCTACCCTCTGCCTTCCTGTCTTCGTGGAGCCTGCTGCCAAATTCATCCAGCTCTTCAAAACCATCTCCGAGTGCATTTCTTTTACTTTGAATCCTCTGGCACTTCTCTTTTTCCAGGACCCTAATCCTATAAAAATTAGGAAAAGTGAAAAAAAAAAAAACATTTTTTGTAGAGATTTATATTTTAAGGACCCACGACATTTATTCAACAGTTTAAAACTCATTCATCCTATGAGGAGTATGATAAATAATTCACTATTTTAAAAAGTATTAATATTGCTTTAGGCACAATAGACTGAGATTTACTAAAGCACTTTTGTAAAAGGGATAAACAATCAGGAAGAAACCAAGCAGAGAACCTGATGTTTAAAAATGACATGAAAATGATACGTACTGCTTTCTAAACTGCTCTGCATTCCGGAGGAATTCCACCTTCTTCCTGGAGGCTGCTTTCTCTTTCCAGTTAGATTTATCATTGGCTTCTACAGGGAGGAAGGTGTCTTCCATCTGCAGAACACAGGCTGATCTATAGTGACAATCTGGGAACCCATTTTAAATCAAAGGGAGGTGTTTGCATCAAACTCGAGGGGACTGACTGCACCAAGTTTACCTGAGCACCTCTTAGTTTGTTGCCTAACAGTTCATCAGGGGACTGGCCGAATCAGGTTCACATAAATGGCTGTTAACTAGCCCATCCTAAATGTTATTGTACTAAAACAGTTAACCACTTATTAACACATTTATTCCCCCGAAGACCGATATAGTCTATACTGGCATTGTACACCTACAACAAGACTATGCACGTCACACGATGTAATACCTACAAAAAAGACACAATTAACCCAATATGCGATATACAATAGCACCTGTTGTACGAGTGGGAAAAGTAAGTATTCAGGAAGGTATATTTTCAGAGTATTAAGATATACGATCCGAGTGAAGTAAAGGTTAGAAATGGCGATAATGGCGATTATTGCCTAAATGCAATGCAAGCAATCATTATTATCACCTTCAATATACCTCTATTTTTACCGTGTAACACGCCACCCGTAGTACTACATTTTACCACTACAAAAATAAATATAACCTTGCGCAGTCTATTTACCTGGAAGCATGCCCCTGAGGACGCTGTTGTCATGACAGTCGCATTTGAACAAAACTTTATTCAACTTCAATGTGACGGAAACGGCCACGACGTTATGGGGGGGGGGGGTGTCTGTGAATACGCATGCGCGTCCATCAGCCAATCAGTAAGTGGTCCGCTACGGCCTTCACTCCTAGCATGTGTTAATAGGGTGTCTGAACTTAATCAGTAATTTGTCTGTACATTTTTCTAAGAACTACGCATGATTCAATGAAATGTTTAATACTGTGTACAGTACAGGAAGGCTATGTTGGTGGCACTCTTGGAGTTACAGGCGAATGTGTCTTTCTAAATTGCCAATAATGTATGCTTGCCGTTCATTCATCCATAGTTCCTTGTTCCTTGATGTTTGACTGTGAATTTCGGTTGGTGAAATGTGAATTAATGATAAAGGTTTAAGTAGGCGAATCTGAAAATTATTAGTTATTTGCATCACTTGCCTTTAAACCGTTGTAGAAGGCTCCCCCTTGTGCGTATGTCTTTTCTGAAGTGTTCATGAGGAAATCTGCCCAATAGTGTTACTAGAAAACTGTATTTTTATTGACGTATTGTATTTTGTTGTGCCGTCCTTTTTATGCAGCCGTATGTGATGTGTGTTTTCGGTATTTTAATCAGTATAGCATTTGTATTGGTATATGGTTTGCGCTGTACAGTTTTATAGACGCATAAGCCAGAACGTGCTACATATGGTGTGCCGTTACGTATTGTCAGGTGTTTTTGGAACCCGCCGCCTTGCTGTTACTTTGCCTTTTGAGTAACCAGAAAGGTACCGTTCACATCGGCCTGGTAGGTGGCGGTAGATTACCGACCGAGGGGGCATCGGATGCGGAATGGGAGTTGAATTCTGATGTTGAATTTCACTCAAGGAAACTCATAATTTTAACGTTTTTGTACAACTGAGATGCTGTTCTGTGTTAGACTGATTGTTTTGCCAGAATAGATCTGCGTCAAATCTGGTCCTACACTTAAACATGGATTAGTATGATGGCATCAGTCTTGATCTTCACGGGAGCTATATTAGATGGCCTGATGGCTGGATGGACGAAGGATCAGTGGACCAGAAATAACACGACAGAATAAAACATCAGTTCTCACACTTCACTGGACCTTCTATTATTGAGCCTAGAGTGTGAGTTTTAATCTTTTCAGAGCGTAAGTGTCCCTGAATAGCAACACAAATCCATTATTGAGCAGAGCATGTGAAACACGCCGTCCCTTTGCTGTGAGGTCACACATGTGCTCCTGTCCGTGTAAACAGCAAGCAGGCCTGTGATGTGACAGAAATCAGCGGCACATCCCTCTTTTTCCACCTCTGATTCAGCAAACAGGAACGGCACCAAAAAAACAGGGTCCCAGCAGAGGGGCCACCTTCATTTTTCCGGACCTTCGCTGACTGGTTATTTTTTTACAGCAAATCAAAAAATCAAAACCGGGAAATCAGTACAGAGAGGGAGAACATTACCTCCAAAAGTCCCCAGCCCCCCCATAAATATGCAGATCTTGAATTTACCAAGACTTCATATCTAAACTGAAAATCTATCTGCACCATCAGTATTTGGGGACGGCTGATACAGTCATCCTGCACTGTTGTGATTATGTCTACCATCACGTTGACCCGTTTTTCATTCTCCTTTACCCAAATGAGCATGACAGTATGAGTACGTACTCAGCATATCCAGTAGTACAGCTGATAGCCGGGTCAGTGTGTTAACAGCCCTCTTTTCCCAGAGAAGTAAGCTCCAGTGTCACTGAGCTTTCTCATCTTAAAGGGAAAAATGCTGTTACAGGTGAGGCTGACAGTGCTGGAGTCTCCGCACTGGACACCGTCCGTCCACCAGTTTGCCAGTGGATCTCTGCTCTACAGTCTGAATGTCACACTTCACTGGAAGGGGACTTTTATTTAGATCCTCTCCGAAGGTAACTGGCAAGCCGCAAATACCTGACAGCTCTTCCTCTGAGAATTGGTGCTGGACCCAAATGTGGACAGCGAGATCATTAAAAATCGAAGGCCCCGCACACCTACCTTAAATAGACAAGCAAAGACAATTCTTTCCTTTTGTAAATTGTGAACATAATGTTCCTTAAATAAAATACTGCTGATCATAAACGCGGGGGATCATATGTCTGATTCCATGTATTTATTTTGCATTTGTAAATTTAGCAGGTGCTTTTGTCCAAAGCAACATATAATTGAGTGAGCAGGGTCAGCTGGTCTCTGGAGCGATTACAGCAGTTATGCAATTACTCAGTCTTTAGTACATTAGACAGAAATGAATGTCTAATGTGTAAATATGTTCATTTGGGATGAGAGGATGGCATTGGTAAGCAGAATGTTTTCAGAGGCTTTCCCTAATGGAGTTTAGTGCTTTGTTTAAATTTATTTTCATTTTTACAATCAGTCTTTTTCTAACAAGAAATTAAGCATGAAAGAACCAATTTAATATTTCACAAAATACGTTTTCTTTTGCCACTTTTCTACTTAAAAGCCAGGGCTTCCTTCTAGGAACACCTGCCCATCCTGTTCAGTACAAACACAGCATGTTTGAGCAAAATAAAACTCGACTTGCACCAGTTCAGCAACTATGACACCGTAGCCCTCAGGGCAAAAGCCATTATTCTGTCTGGGGACTGGACACGATGATTTGACACCTGAACTCAAACTGTTTTCGGGTGCTGGAATTCCCTTTCGTATTCATTACTCTTCTCAAAGGTTTTATTAATGTCTGTAGAGTTTCAAAGAGCTGTAACTGAATGGGTATACATTGATTATGTTACATTTAACAGTTCTATCAAAAGTGAGGATCAGACAGCAAGGTTAATCAGACCCTGGAGCGACTGGGGTTAGGTGCCATGCTCAAAGGCCCAATGGTGAAATCACTCCACCAGCCACAGGATTTGAACTGGCAACCTTTCAAGTCCTAACTCGTAGAGCTGCACCACTACTCTCCCTGAGTATTTGAGTAAACATTAAGTATTATTAATAGCTGACCGCGGAGCTATGAATTACTTTGCATAGCATACTTAGCTAAAAACAACCCGTAAAACTGACTGTTTAACCCCTGGGTAAATGTTTAACATTATTCATTGAGCTCTCCTGTACACTATTTCTGTAGTGGTTAAAAACTCTGACTCACTGTAAAAAGTAACCTTCATTAAAAGTGCTTAACCTAAATTTCTGTAGTAGATGTACCCATTGGTAGGTAAAAGTGTAACTTAAGACAGAAACATTTAGATTAATTGGCAGAAGCATGTTAGTAAACCATGGTTTCACCTTTAAGCTCGTGAGTTATTTTTTTTTTTTTGTGGTTGCTAGGAATTACGCTTTGCTTTATTTTGTTCCCATAATGCACTGGGCCGTTCCCTGGCCAGCTGTGTCCAACAGACCCAGTTTCACCAGATGAAGCATGCTCTGATGTAGCCAGGGCTATACTATCTCTAGAGGGTGACCCAGTAAAGGAGGCTTCTCTCTGGGAAGCCAGGAGCAGCCCTATCCAGGGAGATGGTGCCGTACGCTCTACCAGTGCTGGGCGTCAGAACTACTTCATTCAAAGCACCTGCATAACTCGAGTTTTTACATAACAGGTACAATGTGGAATATCAGGCTAAGTACACCTGACAAAGCCATAGCGTTACCGGGAAGTGGAGATCTTCTGAATGGGCCTTCCAGCTGGTGACTGCTGAATGAGGAGTTAATTAGGGTCCCATGCTGTGTGTGTGTGTATGGGGAGGTGGGGGGAGTGGGCGAGTTATACGATCCGCCTTTCCTGCTTGGTATGCAGGGTTACTCAGGTCAGTTACAGCAGGGCAACATCAGTAAGACACCACTCTGCAAGCATACAAACGCCATCGCAGCTGCAGACTTTGCTGTTGACACCAGGCCCCGTGGACGGCACAGTTACTGTCCCACCCATCCCAGGACAGTAAATTTCTCTGTCTCATGATCCCTGTCCCAGTCCAGCGTATGAAACCCGAACCCCATCTCCCTGCACAGATGGGCCCGGATCAGCGTGGCTCGGCATCTCCTGAAATCAGGTCTGTGTGGGGCAGGGCTGAGCTTACCCCCAGCCCAGTCTACGGCTACGTTTATGTTAGTTTTGGGGAGAAAAAAAAACCACTTCTACTAAAATGAAGGTCACATCTCCATGAAAAAATAACCTCCTGCGTGCAGAATGACCTCAAGTGAGGAGCTGTGCTATGCAAAAATATGAATAAGGCATGTTTTCTCGGGGGGGGGGGGGGGGTCCACGTCAGCTGAGGGTGGAAGGACACCTCTTTGCGCCCTGTTAATATCGCACAGCTTCCACTTACAGCCGGGAAGGCCCCTATCAATCGGTTTCAGTCTTACATTATTTACCTGTGATTAGCTCTAAGTGTAAACATACACGCTGTCCTTAATGTATGAGTTTCATCCCACTGCCCCACCAAACAGTCCCAGCAGCTTAAAAAGACTCTCTTTGTCAAAATCTTTTCGTTGTGACATCACCTCTGCCCCCTCACAGCGAGACGAGACATGTATCCACTGTAATGCTACATTAAATGAGGATTTAAGAGGAGAAAGTTCTCCCCCAGGAACACCTTTTTATAATAAGCAAGAAATAGGTCGTTACAGACAGAAAAGGAGGTCTGTGGAACTCTGTGGCTTTCTTAAAGGCACAGCGCTCTGGAAACCTGCAGTCTGGCAGAGCAGCAGGATGACTAAAAAGGAGTCTCTTCAGTTTTAATTCTGCTCATTCTCTTCATAGCTGAGGGTGACATCAGGCAGGCTTTTTCCTTTTTAGAACAAAGCAGTGGTCTGACATGTGACCTCGACAGGCGATTTGATTGGATGGATGAGGTACACACCGTCCAAAGTAAACGAAGCAAAACAAAAGTAATTTTCTGTTTTGTCATGGTGGCATATTACGACCTCTCATTATGTCATAGGTGCAGTCTCCATCCGGAGGAACGTGAATGTGGCCTGCCCGTTGCGCATTATCGTAATATCTCCCAGAGCCTGACCATGACAATCAGCCAGAAGGCGGACAGACTGATGTTTCTAACACTGAAGGCAAAAGAATGACAACTGAGCATTTCAGAATTTTGGGATTTATTCAAAACTTTCCCAAGGCCCTCGCTGGCAAATCCCTCTGGCCAACAAAGCTATGTGACTCTCTCCTGGGCTCAGAAAGGCAAGACTACAGCAGTCACATTGTTAATTTTCACGGTAATGGTCTCCTTACTTGATCAGGGCCAGTTTGTGCAAAGCCATGAGGTCTGGCCAGAGCTTTCTACACCTCACTGCAAGACGATGATCTCACCAGGCTGAGGGCACCCACTTCCATCCTGTGGAAGGGGGGCGGACACAGAACCGTAAAGGATCTTCTCCTTTAGAGATCAAATCATCATGGAAACACCTGGAGGAGCTTTATTTGAGAATGCGAGAGCCCGGACACCTTGCTCCACAACTCCTGCAAAACAAGCCGCGTTACGACAGCCGGAAAAGCTGGCGTGGTCCAGCCAGGTCTTGAGAGGAAGGGTGCTGAGAAAGCACCCCGGGGAGCCACGAGGGGGTTCCGAATTCACAGGGCTATTAATAAGGTCCCAATATACAAGCTATTTTAAAATCGCAGTCCATGCTTCTCAGAAGGGTATTTGCGTCACAGAATGCCATACAATATGCCATCCGTACATACTGCCCTTTACGGCCACTTGGACCCCCAGGCCTGCTTTGTGGCGTCCCAAACACCAACCCAAAATGTGGCTCCTGGTACTTCTGGACAGCTGGAAGATTTGTGTTTTTCATTATGGAACTGTAGAGGATTAAAAGCACCAAAAAAGTGAACACAAGATTTAGACAAACCCTAAACAACCATCGGGATTAACATGAAAGCGGCACGGTGAGGCAGAGATTAATTCATATACTATGTGATTAAGAATGAAATTACAGTGAGAGCCTGTAGCACACATAAGGTAAGTGTGTAGTAAATGGGGTGCATTTTGGTGCTTTGGAGGAGGGTTCCTTTGGAGCTTTGACCACATCTTTGGCAGCTTTCTCATGGATGGCTTCTAAAAGGGTTCATCCAAGGCCTGACCTCACGCACCTGTGTGGGCAGGGCTCCCCCGTGCTGACGAGGCCTGGGATTGGATATCTGCGCAGTCGTCATTCCGCTGATACTGACACGCACACCTGACACGTCGGAGAGCGCCGAGAGCCACACGCTGGGGATATTAAATATCCACCTGACGGAAAGCGGGAGACGCGTACCAGCCTCGACTTTACGACTTGAGCTGGGAGCAGACGGAAAGGGCGAGAGGCGTCCCGCCGCGATGGGGTGCCTCTGAACGTCATGCCTCACGGGTCACATCCCCCCCCGCGAATCTGAAACCTCGCATGTCCAGGGAGACCACGGCGGCGCACATTAACGTAATAATAAACAACATGAATCGTGACGCTTCGCTTTCTTGTGAACAGGTAGCTGCGGACGTGTCTGGAATATTCCGTGGGCACGTGCAGTTCGGTGACTAATAACACCCTCAAATGGCACGAATCTGCTCTCTGGCACGTCTAGGACTCCCCCTGTATTTAATAACCAAGTGCTGGCCTGGCTCTTTTTTTGGGGCCATTTGATTGGTTAATTTCGATACGTGGTTGCCGTCCCCTTTGCGGTCTGCGTGTCTGTAAAGCTTTCTAAAGCGAAACAAGCAGCACGTCAGTTATATGAGCTGTCAGGGGGTGGAGCCTGAACAGGCCGATGGGGTGTAATGTACACCACCTGGCAAAAACTGGGCTGCTCCCCCCGCCAGGCTCACCCCAGGTAAAAAGCCAAGCCCACCCACTACTCCTTCATTAGACGCAGAATATCATTCATTCTGAGCCTTCTGAACAATCAAAAATAGTTCTTTCCAGCAGCATGCTGAAATGCACGCACATTTAAATTCAAACAGCTGTACTTACCAGTGGACAAGAGTAACACAACTTACAGCTATTTTAATATCTCTTCAGGCCCCTAAAACGAGAAAGAACATCCCGTAGTAAATGAAGGAGTTTGCAGTTTTTGCCCCACTATGTCTGTGCACTTCAGCTAGACAGTGTACAACAAAGCCAGGCTCTGATGCCAGCCCGCTTGGAATCCATCATTCTGGCAGTGATTCTGTAGGAGCCAATCTGACCAGCAGGAGACGGGTTCGAGCGTCACCATGTAATAACTCCCCAGGCGGCTTCGGAAGTTTCATTCTGCCCCAGGGCTGGAGAGCAGGGGTCCCCCCTATTTCGTTGGTCTCTGTGATCAGAGCAGGTCGCAGCAGATCCAGTTGATGGGGCATATTTAATAGGTTTACTGGCCTGCATCACCATAGCATGGATTATTGTCACCATAGCTCTCAGACACTCATCGCTCATCTCCAATGCCAAATTACCTCATGCATGTCTAATTTCCTGGCCCTTTTAATGCACCATGGCATCTTTATCACTCATAACTCATCCTCGAAGCCCCTAAATGCCCCCAGAGCTGCCCCCCGCCATCACACCCCCCCCCCCCCATACACAGGTG
>JAODKL010000040.1:6327220-6343456 GCA_026780765.1 Petrocephalus schoutedeni
GGAACCTGGAACACCCCGCCCCCCCCCCCCCTTTTCACATAAACACACACAGGAATCAGGGCCGGTCATTATGAAGAGCCCCCTCCCTTCTCACTCTAGACTCACCCTTCACACTCTTCCTATTCACATCGGCCCCCTTCTCCAGCAGGTACTGGGCGATCTCTTTGTGTCCTTTGTAACAGGAGATCATCAGGCATGTATGGCCGTGCCGGTTGGCCACCTCCAGGTCGGCCTTGTGCTCCACCAGGTACTTGACGATGTCGAGGTGGCCGTCGAAGCAGGCGGCCCGGAGCGGGGTGGAGTTGGTCAGCGTGGTGCTGTTGACGGCCGCGCCGTGGCCCAGCAGGGACTGCACCACCTTCAGGTGGCCGGCGGCCGAGGCAGCCCAGAGCGGCGGCGCGCCCTCGATCGTCTCCCCGTCGAAATTGACGGAGCCCCCGGTCTCTACCGGGGCCAGGCAGCACTCGAGAAGGTACTCGACCAGGTCCAGGTGGCCGTTCCGGGCGGCGATCAGCAACGGGGTGGCGCCGTTGGTCTTCTCCGCCATCAGCTTGCCGACTTCGGGTCCGGCTTTGTTTTCCAGGAGCTTCTGCAGCAGGCGCAGCTTGCCGTCCCTGGCCGCGTTAAACACCGCCGTCTTAAGATCCATCGAGCCGGGTGCGGGGGGGGTAATACCACCACTTTCCAGATGCAGAGTTCGGGAGTGGGAGCCCTATACACACGCCAGGCTCTGCGGCGGCGGACCCTATCTGCCGAGCAAACTGCACACACCTGGCCCGATCAGCGACGATCACAGCTCATGGTCCTCTTTAAAACGCCGATTACTGCACGATGCGCCGCAAATTTAGCTTCGTGTTTGCGGAAACGGAGTCAAATCGGACGACCACCGGCCGAACCGTCGAACAAAGGACGCCGACGGGTGCACCGTCCCCCAGCGCTGCCCGCTGTCCCGCGGCGGCCCGCTCCGCCGGAGCTCCGGCGTCTGCCTTCCGGCGTTACAATGTTACCAGGTCGCTCTTACAGTGTTACAATGCTCCGATTACTCATGCGGCCGGCTCGGCAGGCGGCTCATTCCGGGCTCTCCTCGACGTCGATCTCCATTCCCGATTCGCGAGGCCGTGTGTTTTCATGTCGCATTAAAAGCAATGAGATCCAATGGTCCGGTTCGTGTCTTATTTAAAAGCGAAAAGCAGAGACGAAGCCGCGGGCCGAGGCGCATCACAGGCTGCCGTCCTCCCCCGCTCGGGTTTCCTGTCTATCTGGAGAAGATGGTGGAGCCGGGGCTGCTCTCTCACTCCCCCGATCGCTCCCCCCCCCTGCACGTCACTCTCACTCAGTCCTAACGCCGTGGAATCTTGCGATTTCCCCCCCTAACTGTAACTTACTCATCGCCTTTTCCAGCGCGCAAAGCTCCGGCGTCGCCGGTTTCGTCGCAACTAGGCGCCAGGCGTCCGGTTCTGCGGTGCGGGATTAAGGAAAAAAACACACAAATCGCCCCCGGGGGCGTCTCCGGCTCAGGGGATCTCCGCGGTACAGGCAGCCGAAGGGCCCAATCGAGAGCCCGAAAGGCGCCTACGTGCTCGGCAGCCTGGGCTGGGAAATCGGCGCATACCTGCCGCCCACCCGGTGGCCGGAGGGAGGTGTCCCGGTGCAACTCCAGCTGCGCCAGGAAACCGGCAAATCTGACCCAGCATCTGCAGCTTCAATTCATGTTTACGCATTTACAGTAAATACGAAAAGCACCACAAAGTAAATGCTTTGCCTGAAATTAACAAAAAATCTCATTACAGAGTAAAAAAAAGCTAATTATTGCTTCTGATATTATTATTGGGCAAGAATGTGGGAAGTATCAGTGTTTTGGTAAACTGAGGTGGCTTTTGGGGAGAGTGAATGTGTAGCTATGGGTCGGGCCGGGGCGCAGGGTCAGGGCGGGACAAGGGGGCCTTTTGTCTGTAATTTCACCCCACCTGAAGGGTTTTCAACAAGTAAACTGGTGGCTGAAGTGAACCAGTTCACAGAATGTCATTCTCACAACACACATATAAATCATATACATAAATAGTGAAGTTACTTATGCAAGAAGCCACACAGGGTTGGGGGAGCAGATCCCACCTTCGCCATGTGCCAGTGTGAAGTTTACGTGATCAGCCTGTGTTACATGGGTTTACTGACATGATTAGATTGGTTAGTGTCTCTAAATGTACTGCCCCCCCCCCAAGCTTTAGCCCTGTCTGGTACCTCTTGGTGCCTGGGACTGATGACATTACCGGGATAATTTCTGTAACAAACAATGGAAATTTCCCAGCTGTGTGATTAATAAAGGCAACCTAATCTTATCTTAGGCTGAAGACCCCCTGTGACCCTGGCCAGGATAAGTAACTGCAAAATGGACTGATTTCTTCAGGCATTCCAACCTACATGAGACAATTGACCCAATCTAACTCCAGCAAGTTTGCTGTAAGCGTCATAGCAATAAACGGCATCTGGATTTCAAGTTTCAAGACCAGTCCACACATGACCAAAGTGAGACACATAAAAAAGGTGGACTTCTGTAATTCTCAGACAGTTCTAACCTGTTTAGCTTTAAACAGGGCATATGATACATTCCTTTGTGTGTGAGTCTTCCATTTAGACACGTCACCCAAAGATTTCCTGTAAACATCTGACAAGCTTGATAAGGACATATGCACAATATTCTAAGTGAACATGTTGCTCTTAGTTTCACAAATGGTGCATCTCCGCCTAAGAGAAAGACCTTAAGGGTAAAAGATGAACACCAAACGGCAGCTAAGATGAAAGATAATACAGGACTTTATTGTCACTGTATGTCAACAATGAAATTCTGTGAATTGTGAGAATTATTAAGAACCGAATCGTAGACAGAAAACAGCCGTAGGTGCTTAGATTAATATACATAAAGAGGGATTCCTGACAACATACACAATAAACAGCACCCAAAAGCAAATACGTAAAAAAAATCCAGATATAAGAAATGAAAAGCAAAATCGTACATTTCCAGCAGTCATAGTGGGCAAAAAAAAGTAATGTGCAGCACAAGACATTAAGATAGAGGCTAAGCTTTGCTTGTTGGATTTGTGAGGGAGAGTCTTACAGTGAGCTGGAGCTGGATGAGCAGTGAGAACAGCAGTGGATGGGGATTTAGTCAGCAAGGATCAGCGTCCAATCCCTGCCAGATCAGGCTGCGCTTGTCCTTAGCAATGCCATGTGCACCCAGGAGCCAGAAAGTTACCGCCGAAATGCAGAAGGCGGAACCACAGCCGTCCTCCTATGCCCACACAGGGGGAGTCACACAGCCTCCTTCAAAAAGAAGGCACCGGGTTTAACTGGTGGTAAAACCAAGCTTCCTGCTAGGTTTGCCTCTGTGTGTCATATTCTACCGAAAAACACTGTGCAGACGGCCGAACTGTCAAAAACATCTGAGGCACGGCAGTTCTTGTGAAATATGTGGTCATTCTGCCCGTTTGCAGAACTTAAACACGCAAACACTTAGGAGCTGTGCATTGATGTCATTATATTTTTGTGGGAGACCAACCAGAGCTTCAGCTCAATATAACCACCTAAGTGTGTTTTCAGTAACACAGCCGAGCTTCACCGATTTAAAGCCTCCCTCCCTTTAATTGCCAAGCGTTTGGCTGGAGCCTCCGCATAGCACAGATGTCCTGCAGAGACATAAGCACGGCTGCATTTGTACACTGCTCTGAATCTTGTACAGCCACAAGAACATGCCGACTATTGTCCCAAATAAGATTACATGGAGAGCTGGCAGTAACTGAACTGAATGAGGTGTGTCAAAATAAGCCGTCCCTTAGAACACATCTAAACCTGTCTACTTACTCTAGTCCTCAGCAAAGTTATCACAGTCATTCATCACAGGGACTCTAAGCCAGATTATGCAAATGAGTCTGGACAGTTACTTTAAAATCCTGACCCCTAGTGGACAAACGAGCCTCAAGTCACATTTTGTACAGTCAAGTAGAAACATTTCATGATACCAATGCACTGGTTTGGGAAAAACTAAAACATTTCTGCCTGTAGCAGTACCATTGCAGTTCTGTGCAAAACTTGAAGTGATATGGGTTAATTTGGTATGAGATTACCACAAGTCATTTCCTAGGATTTCAACAAAGACCCATTTGATGTATAAAGAATGAATGTGCTTCCGTTTTCCATGTTGTAATGTAGCAATTATTTTGTAAAGAAACATAGACGTGAGTCGGAGACAGTTAGACAAAAGGGGATTTTTTTTATTCATCTGAAACATAACTGCATGACATTCATACATGTGGGTCAAAGCGTGCAGGTGAAATTTTACCAAATCAGACAATCCCCATGTTTCAGGGACCAGGGACTAAAGGAGGGGAGGGGGGTTACATTTATTTTTTTTAAAGCATTACAAGGCAACACAAAAATAACCCATACACACATTCCCAAGCTACCAAACAAAATATACAGATGCAGGACCACGGAGGGCCGTGGCACACAGCTTCTCTGATCCACGACACCAAAGAGCTGTGTGTCCTATGCTTCAGGCTGCTCCCCTGTGTCAGGGCAAGGTCTGCCAAAACGCCGCCCAAGAGAGACTCGGATCGACTAGCTAGCATGACATCTGACCAGCGATGTGTGTTATTGATGAGAAAACAGGGTGGGGCCCTACTTCCAGAAACACAAGACCACAGTTTCCTGAATACAAAATCGGGCCAGTCATGTAGCAGCGGGGTGAGCTTGGCCAGGTTGGTGCAATCACGACTGAAAGCGCTTAGAGAGACTGCGACTCTCAGGCACCAAGCAAAGTATCCCAACCAAGCTAAGAACGCGCCACTATCTGGCCACACATCTGAGGAGAGCGCACAGTGCAGTGGGGTCAGCACAAGAATCAGAGTACAGGCTGCACAACTGAGGGAAATGGGAGCTACTGCATGAGAACGAGAAGGTCAGAGACAACGCAAGTGCGTTTTCCAGTAACGCAGACAGGTGGTGCCACAGTAGACAAGCTGCCTTCAGACCACAGTAAGGCAGCCTGAAGCTGGCTCTCATACCAGGGGCTTGAGCTGAAAATCGGCAAAAGACTCCTGGTTTAGAGTCCCAGCAAAATCAGGAAGTACTGCAACAACATGCGCGCGCGCGCACGCACACACACACACACACACACACACACACACACACATACATACACACATACACACACACACAGAGCACTCCCAACCCAGAACGCCCAGTTTGATAAAATGCCAAATAATAAAAATAACTACAGCGTGCTTATACCAGGACATTTGAATAGCATCACACCAGAAAATCCCCCAGATGCAGAAAGAGTCAGGCAAAGAGGGCGATTCGTGACAGAATGCATCGTGACAAACTGTGCAGGAGGAAAGAAGCAGGCTCACACCAGGCAGCCTGCGGGGGCTGCGGACGAGCCGAACGCCCCTTCGCTGTCAAAGGGTGTCACTGCAGGCCCATCCCGGCTACACAGCCGGGAGGAAGGCCCCAACATGACCATCTCAACAAGTTTAGCGTCAGAATGAGAGCCAGCATGACCCACACTTTTGATACACAGAGGTGTTTAAAAAAAAAATAAAAAAAAAGTTACAAGTAATCCAAACACCAACATAATAAATAAAGTTGTTATGACAACAAAGGAATCCACGGGGTTTAAAAGTAATACCTATATTGTAGCTACCCCCCCTCCCAAAAAAAAAAATTAAAAATCAAGATTTTGCCATGAATCTTTGCTGCCCGTGGCCTACCTACAGGAGACCCTCTTACAAGCAATCACCACTGTTTGGGTGAGGGTTACGAGCCCACCCGGGTCGTGGTGGTCTTTTTGTCGGAAAAGAAGCTCCGGAGAAGGACCACCTGGCTGATGCTCACCACCAGGAGGATGATGGCCTCGCCGACGGACCAGAATGCCACCCTGGTGTTGAGGTCTTCGGCACGACTGCGGCCCTGGGCCTCCCGTAGGCGGAAGTGAGTCTGGTAGTCGATGACAGACTTCAGGGCTTCATGGATGGAGACGCAGGCAGACTCCATCTGGAGGGATAGCCGTGATTACTTTCGCTTAGTGGAGGGGACAAGACTCCTGGCAGCCGGGGCGTTCCTCACACGAACATGGTCAGGAACAGCGTGACACATTGCAGTTTTACAACAACCCATTGACTGCTTTATGCATTTCATACCCATCAATCCATGAAAGATGATATTTAACTTGCAGTACGAGTCATCTCATGTGTTGCTCAGTTTTTATGGAGCCCCACTCTCCTAAAACCATTACCCCACTTTTGAGCAGTTTGGATTTATAGCATCACCCAGATGGGTCTCTCCTTCACTGCAAAGTTCTACACAGAAAATAAATGTAATGACTCAAAATAATGCAATACTGTTCTTACACAATTTAAAATTAAGACTATTTAGCTGAGGCCAAACCACGATTCTGGATTAAAATGACAATGTATCACCGTTAGACTATAAACTGGAAGCATCTGCACACACATACCTGAGTTAAAGCAGTAACTCTGTTCTCGTTGGGGAAGAGAGGGGGATCATCTCCAACTTGGAAGTCAAAGTACACCGTCTTGTGGGTGAAGGTGGAGAACTCATTGCTGAAGCAGAACTTGTATGTTCCATTCTTCCCTGCTGTGAATGTGAAACTGTCATATTGTTTCTTCATTTCTTTATACAGGACGGTTCCGTCTGGATCTTCCAGGCGGCAATCAACATCATAGTGTCCACCAGTCACCACCTGGAGAGAGACATCTTGCTTTCAAAGCAAAGTCTGCACATAGGAAGGCTTTACATTTACTTCTGTACTGTTTCTTCCTTGGGCTCCTCTTCCAAGTACAATATTTCATCTTACGTTAATGATTTAATTCAAACGGCACTTCAGCTATGCTTTAAAAGTACCAGCGTTTGCAACAACCACAGGGTGTGTGTGGCTCAGTGGGTTAGGATGCAGTGCCTGAGACTGGAAGGTGGCCGCTTCAAATCCCAGGATCAACATAGCGATTTCCCCCCCCCCCCCCCCCCCCCCCCCCCTCAAACAATCTCTCTGCTCCAGGGACTGGCTCACCCCGTTCTCTCAATTGTACAAAGGCATTTGCCAATTCAATAAAATAAACCTTAACCACTGACATTTTTAAACAGTCATGTTTGTTAAAAACACATGGACTTTAAAATGTATTAAATTTAGGGATGCAATTTAAAGCTGTACCGCACCTACAGCAGCACTATTACTATGGACAGTAAGCAATAAAGATGACTGAACCATACAATAAATACAAAAAGGACCGATACAGAAAAGCATCTGTATACAAACACACATGTACAAATTATGCTAACCATGAATACTATACATATATACACACACACACAGCGAGTTATTAACTTCTAAAGAGCGTCGTTACCCCCACGCACAAAGCACTAGCCAGTGCCTGTAGGCGTGAGTCGGACTAGGGGTGTGCGGTATAAGCGGTATAAACGGTATGCGGTATAAATTTGGCCAATGGGAGAGATTTTGATTATACCGACCTACCACGGTAGTGGTTGTCGATGATCAGAGCATGTGAGCGGTGCGGTGAGAACTTCCGCTCTTCGCCAGCGAGGCTGTCGGCTCTGCCTGCTCCTCCGCTCAATACCGCTCTATGAGCGTATGTTACCCATTCAAACAGTTATATTGAACTTTACATACCAAATTATACACTGCAATTTATACCGTCTATGGTTCATATTATACCGCAATATGAATTTTAGGCCATATCGCACAGCCCTAGGTGACTAATGAGAAAGCCCTCGGAACGAGCGGAGTACCTGGAACTCCAGCGTGCACTTGGTGCCGATAACGATGTCCTCATGGAAGCACTGCTTGGCGTTGTCGGGCAGCTCGAAGGTGAGCTCCGAGCCATGCGCCCAGCCAGCCAGCAGCTGCACCCACAGCACCTGCACCAGCACTCTGACCAGGCGACGACGGGCGCACGACATCTTCACTGCTAGTTCACAGTCTCTACACACTGTGCGGGGACAAGCGCAGCGCGGACGGCCACTTTAACCCAGGTTTTCCTAAACTAGTTGAATCACGGCGAGAGGCACCTGCGCAAACCCGGATATACTGGCCTCACCGGGCCGACACGATTAGCTGCGAAGCTAACGAGCTTAGGCGAAAGAAGGAAGGTTTCCGAATGTGATATTCTGCTAACGTGTGTTTTTGCTCGTCCGTAACTAAACGGGGTATATAAAGTACGTAAGCTATGTGTATTTATGAAAGAGTCGTGGAACAAAAACGGCCCTAGTGTCTACTCACCTCCAATCCGTGACCCGGATAAAGGAAGCTGCGTCCCTCCTGCGTGGCAAAGGATTGGTGGCGCGGTGCGAATGACGTCACACCCCGGAAGTGGTCACTGACAAGGCGCCCGCCCCGGATGTAGTTACGTTATAATCAAGCCGTCCGTAGGGAATGTTGTATTATTTTGTTCGTACCTTAATCAGTTCTTTGTTAAACTTTAACAACCCATACCAAAAAATAATTCTTAATTGCATGTATGTTTATCGATAGACCAATATTTTACGTGATGTTCTCAGCTTATTCGGCTAAATAAAATAATCAACGTGGAAATGCTGACATGAAAAATCTTTTTGTTTGCCTGTACTATTTCGTAATCATAATGTTCTAAATGTTCTTATTTATATACTTGGCGCTATACAAATATATCTGCCGGCTGCCAACAGTGAGCGACAAACCAAATCGCCTTAAACTCAGCTACATCATCAATTGAGTAATACTATGTAAGGATGTAATTCTACCCTTTTCCCGTGATAATTTCCCCATGTGTAATTTGCCTACCGTTTAATGATGCTTTGGGGTCAGATTGAGTTTAGGGTCAATCTTTGGATTCAGATTGACCCCAAACACGGGATAGGGGTTAAGTATACTATACTATGTAAGATACTGTACTATGTAAGGAAATGCCGTCTGCCAAATGCTGTAAATGAAATGGGCACGGATTTTCAGGCTGTCGAGTTTAAGTAAAAGATGGATAGAATCTACAAATCCTTGTAAAGCAGTTTCTAAAACAACCGTCTTTAATTTCTATTTAGAATAGGTGGCATATTCATTTAAAATTATGTTGATGACAGTTTCCAGTCTCCAGAGGATGTTGACCAAGTTCGTTATTTATATTTTCGTCAATTGATTATCATAAAATAATAACTGAAGGTAGGCTATTAACTTTGACCAAGTTAAAAAGAGCCGAAGTTTCCTTATTTTATTCATTTTTATGTTTTTACCTTTATTCCATTTTAATATTTTTTCCCCACAACCAGAGGCGTGTACCTTCCAATCCCCCGATAAATAGACCTTTGTATTTCAATTATTAAGTTGTCCCCCATAACAAACTTTCTACCTTTGTCATTGCCTGTAAGTAGTACTTTTTAAAGTGTTGTTAGTAAAATATGGTTATTTTTAATTCCTATTCTAGATGTTTTATATATTTTCATGGAAAACTATGAAAGTATTTTAATGATAAATGTTTCATAAATAAAGTATATTATCATTATTATGTACCTTTAAAGGAAACACCTTTAGAAAGCAGTAAAGATTATCTCCATTAAATTCTGGTTATAAGTTACTAATCAATTGAGTTAGGGTTGCTTGATGAAGCATTTTTGGGTTAAAATGTAAGAGGGTAATAAATTTCGTTATGGCTGATAAGGGGATGAAAAGTCTGTGAATCATTCAGGTGTCTGGGCATAATAACAAGAAAGCTGTATTAGTCTGCAATTGAAATACTTAAGATTTTATTATAGGAATTGATGATATAGCTCTCATCAGCCTTATCAGTAAAACTAAGTGAGAAAAATAAATAAATAAAGGAATTCAGTACAGGGTGTTATATTAAATACAGGTGTGTAATATTCTGGAGCACTTGACTGAGGAAATGTGCCCTTCACTCCGGGAAAGATAAGCCTGATTAAGAAGCCGACTTGATAAGATATGGTACAACTTTGTAGAAAGAACAAAGGCGATCATAGAAAGATGCACTCGGTTTGGGGCAAAAAAAAGTGCATGGCACATTCTCAGCAACTTAGGTTTTGATTCTGATTAGTGGGCATCACACAGAGTACAAAGTGAACATCAGCACTGGATGTTGATCAGAGGTTGCAGCATGGCCTTCGTCAAGAGAGGGTCTTGCTGTTGCCAGTACAGTACTCTTTAAAACTGTATTTCCCAACAGAGTATTAGATAGTATTCTTAGCCTGGGTTCTATTGAGTCAGTATCTGAAGGTACTCACTGATGGGGTCTTCTAAACACTTAGCCGCCTTGGCTGAGGGTGTCTGCCAAATGCAAATGGATAGATGTTTTTCCAGTAACATATCATTATGTAGTTGATGTCAAAAACAGGGTTTTGCTTAGTAACTTTGATGAATAAGTACTTTGGTTTATAATTTATCAAGGAACACATACGCCTGGCCAAAATAGATCCAAATATAATTGGGTCAATCTGGTTCAACTCAGCAAATGGTCCTTGCTCGACCATCTCAGAATGGAACCATTTTTGTGCCATTTTGTTTGTCCTTGTGCCATTATGAAAAATCTAAAATTTCTCTGTCCTAGCTCATACAGTTTTGGAGTTATACTGGCTTGGAATTCAATTAAATCTTCCCTTAGTTTGGAAAAATGATTGGTCTGCCATTTTCAGATGATTGTATCTTTGCAACGGTAGCATCTTGGCACCTGGAGAAAGTCTTTTGCCTTATGTATTTATTTAGTGTGTAACATGTAACCAACATAAGATAAAAATGGTTTCTGTAATCTGTCAAGAAGCCTGGTATCTCAATCGGTAGTAAAAATGTTGTCACTTTCATTGCGCCATTTGGAAGTTGTACGTTTCCTGTACAACATATCAAAAGAAGAGAATGATATTTTCTGTTTTACGGGTTGTACTGAGTTTAAGGGTTTTATTTTTGTTTTTAATTATTGTTTAAATATTGTTTAAAGTACGTGTAGTAATACACTCTTAATTAATTGATTAATTATCCAGAAATTAACTGTTAGTGTTTTTCATATTGGCCCAGAGGCAAACAAAATGCCACAAAATGGTTCAATTCTGAGATTGAGTGTGGGTGATACCAAATATTTGTCGAGTTGAGCCAGAATGACCCAATTGCTGTTATTATCATCTGTGGGATCAAACTAAGAGCACTCAAATAGTAATCTATTTACATTAAGTGACCAAGACTGCAGTAATACTTGTAGTTGTCTGGGTTCTTCAGTCTGACCAATATATTTAACAATAGCTACAACGGCTGCTGGATATGCTGGTGAATGCTGGTCTTGCTCCAATGCATTATTTGCGCTCATTTTTGTATGCAAAATTCCTCTTAGAACAAAAATACGGTATAGGTAATTGTGTTATTACATTTTGACCACTAGATGTCAGTGAAGAACCCCTATCGATAATCGGTCGCATCAGGAAAAGGTGAGGCAGTTGGCTGTCCCTCAATCATTACGATATAACTATTGGAAAACTTTTTCAATGGTTAATTTGTTCTTGATTTCTAATTATAACAAGGGCTCTTACTTGTTTGTGTAGAAGTTCATAGTTTAATTTATCGATATGCACTTCATTTGCATATATGAACTATAACTTAAGACTTAGGCTATACTAAAATAACATACCACTTTAAGCCTACACTACTCATAGTTTTAAAAACCATAAATGTTGATTTTTTTCTTTGCTTTTTTAGAATTAACAATTATTATCAGAAATCCAATATTATCTTGTTCTTTTGTAAAATTTAAATGAAAATCAAGCTGTATCCTGGCTAGTGGATAGAAAAAAAGGCTACCCTCTCTGTATGTTATCAGTTAGTTCATAAGCAATTAATCATAAGCTATTAATCTGATCAGACTAACTTAATGAAGGTTAATAATTACATCCTGATATGGAGTGAGGTTACAATTGCAGAACATTCGTAGGTTGCAAAAACATCTTGTGTAGTCACCCTTTTGTAGTCACCATTGTTAGCAAGGCATTTCTTGTAAGGCGGTATATTTATAATAAACAAAGTAAATTCTGTCATTGAACGTGAAAATATATATGATCAGAACTATTATGTAATCACATTATGTAATATGTAATCACCATGTAATCACATTATGTAATCACATAATACCCAATATGCATTTTTGTCCTGCTGTAATAATTACATTCTGAAATGGAGCAAAGGTAGCTCTAGGAACTCTGGCGGGCCAAGGCAAAAATAAACTCCACGGGAGGCCCCCACTCACCTTCCCAGACAGGGTAAAATTATTTTAGCACTAAGTAAGGCAATACTTTCATTTTCACTTTTGTGAAAAACATAATACACAAATATAGCAGATTAGTCATTGCAATGTAATCTGCCACCCTCTGGGGAACCCCATCCTGAGCTGGGTGGGGCCCCTGGCCACTGCCTGCCTTGCCTGTCCTGTTGCTACGCCTCTGATGTGGAGTCAATTACAATTGTGGAACATTAGCTGGTTGCAAAACATCTTGTCATGTGAAAACTTTTCTTGTAAATGGGTGTATTTATTAAAAACAACGTTTATTCTGTCACATTTCATTTATGATCAGAACAATTATCTGACTGTCATGCTACCCAGCATGTGCTTCATCTTCTGCTGTCATTTTTGACCTTATATTTGCTGCTTCACCTCCCCAGGGGAGGCAGATTAAGCTGATATATTATTTTTTTGCCAATTCAGTTAACCCCATGTCAAAGTAATGCATACCCAACATAGTGTGTGTCTTTAACAGCTATGCGCTGCGATTTTGGTGGTGCTCGGCCCTAGTTTCAGCTGTTAGTCTGCACATTGTTTTCATCTGCGTCATCACTCTGGGGTCTTCATGTGGACTGAGTGATCTGCGATCTCCAGGACAGATACACAAACATGCCCCTCGGTGCCCCCTGCTAATCAATAGGCTGCCACTGTCACTTGGCTGAATGCACAGTCGCCCTGCAGCTCAGGCAGCCTACGTGCAGCTGGGCGCAGAACATTTTGGATCTTTCTCTGTCCTGGATTGGTCAGGGTGGACTTTTGGCCGCTGTCATCCCTGATGGCAGCATCGGCCTTGGTGGCGCACGTTTTTGGGCATCGGCTCGGATCAGGCTCTTGCCGGCTCCAGCCTCATACAACAAGGTCCAGTTTCGCTAACTACTGCAGATTTTAGCAGAACCTGTATGTTACCACAGCCTTATCTATGATATTCCACATAGAACTTTGTACCTGCCTGGAGGTGTCCGGTAAACAGCTGAACACACGTGACACAAACTCTAAGCTCCTGTATCCCTCTGGATACACCCTTTACACTTTTAAACCTGTTGACAAGGTGACAACCCAAAAGTCACTAGTACTGACCCAAGTCACTGAGATCCCCTTAGACTTAACAAAAAGTGCCGGGGAGTAGGGTTACTCCTAATCTGGTACATGGTGTGACATGGTCCTGATGGCAAAGTTAATACCCCCAATATTTTTAATAACGTCAGTTATTACACACACATTGTACATCCAGCTACTATGTTATCTCCAACTCAATAAACTATTGACTGATTCAGCATCGCGGGCCTTTGTCTATGAAGCTAATTGGGTGATCAAAGGATGAAGCCACTGGACTTTGCTAACGCTGCAGCTGGAATTGCACGTATGCCTGGGCCATTTTGAAATTAATGTTGAAAATGGGCTCAGTTGTTAGTTTGTCGGGTGTGACAAAACGCATACAGCATACTATTCGCATATTTGTGTTGCCAGGAACTTAAATTATAACGGATGCTTGTCCTGTCATTCAGAAACCAATTAAAATGCTATATTTCAGTGTGGCATACATTTGGAGGAAGCAACAATGAATGAACAATATAGCTAGTAAAGTCTCTACCTTCTGCATGTTCCAGGAGATGATAGCTTATCTGTAAAAAGATTATGCCTAAACCAGTCAGGATCACCTCTTGATCAGCGATAGGCAGAAATACATCAAAATGTATTTTGATACTAAATATCCTATTTCCGAGTGTATCAAAATAAACCTCCACACTCATACATTATGGGGGAAGTATTTCTTGCATTAATGAACATCAAAGTATTTTCATACAAATTACATGATCATTATTTTGAGATGAAACACAAATTACAAAATACATTCTTGTATTTTGTATTTAAAATACATATTACAGATTACAGATTTTAATAATCATTCTATGATTCTGATCGCCTATTGCCTAAATCGTAACTTTTTATTTTTAAATAAATGTCCACAAGCTGTGATGGAAAACCCGGAGAACTAGGTACTGAAATGAGGCATTAAGTCAATGTGCCACCAAACGCCGTTAAACCAGCCAAACAACATGATTATCTATATAATACAGGCCTAGTTCTGCAAATCATTTTAACCCAACAGGCTAATAGAAACAGAAAAGCATTCTGGGAGATTTATAGATGAACACCTGAGGTTGCCATCTGTTATCAACTCTCGCTTTGCAACCTGTTTAATCCACAGATAAAATAAAAGCTTGAGATCCCTAGGCCTAGATCATACAATCCAATAATGAGGCATTACAGTGGTCAGGCCAAACAATTAGACTGAAGTTCCAAAAACATCAATTTTGTGTAAGTTAAATTAGCATTTTGCTAATTTTTTGGTAACACTTTACTTGAGGGGGCGCAAGTAACTTAGATACTACCTAAGTACAAATCATGAACAAATGCAGTAACTGCATTAAAACTGTTACGATTGACTAATAATGAGCGAACATGGGATCAGTGTGTGATAGATAGATAGATAGATAGATATACTTTATTACAGACTCGAAGTCCAGCAAACAATAACAGCACATTAAATACACCACAATGGAAAAGAAAGAAAAAAAAAAACATTAAAAAATACAATTATACCAGTGTTGCCATAACTGAGACTGATAACGAACAACACTGTAACGTATGTTGGCTAGGGTCCTAATGATCTTATTTCCAGAGCTATCCAGCCGACAAATAGATTTATACATAAAATTCCATAATGCAGCTTGTAAGGTATTGACTCGTGCACAAACAAACATTTCACCGGCACTACACCATCTTGGCCTCTTAATTAGCATTCTCAAAGCATCATTGTATGCCATCTGCAGTCTCTGCATACTAGCTTTCTTATAGTGAGTCCATAAATGTGCAGTATACATAGGAGTACAAAATGTTCGGAACAGGTGTACCTTAGAGCACATACCAAACCTGCGCACTAATCTGTGACTAACACTTAGTTTCTGGTTAATTAATAGATTATGTAAGTGCACTACTAGGCCTACGTCATTAGTGCCCCCCTGAAGTAAAGTGTTACCGAGTTTTTATAGCCCGGTAACAGCTGCGGACTCTGAGCTGGCGTGTCCCACAAGTTTTTTAATGACAAGACCAGGTTTGCTTCACATCATCTCCTGGCAGGATCCCACCTAATTGTCCAGAGATATCCGGCCCAGACCGGCATTCACTAAAATAAAACCCGGCTCATACTAGCGTGTGCCAAGTGTCACCAATGCATGGACAAACACTTCGGTGAAAGTTCACCTGAGTTTCATTCTTAGCACATCATAGTTCATGGGCTTCTTCTAATACAGCTGACTTACGGGAATCACTTTAATATTGCACAAGTGTCAGCTGATATGGGGGGCCTTAAATGAATGGCGCTTCCATGGCACAATAATAGCACCTGCTGCTTGTTTTTTCACATCTCCACCCTGCTCGGTGATGCGGGGAGTGGCCCAACGCCAGAGCCTGGTATCATAAAGGGGTTTTTCTAGAACATTCTGTGCCGGATTAAATGTCTGTCTCCCCCTCATCCCCCAAGCTTCGTCAACTATTTCTTTGGGTCTCTTTTCCCTGCACTGTCACGTTCCTGACTGATTTTTGTCATCGCTATTCAAGCCATCCATCTGAATTCAGTGTCTGGTCCAGACACACTCTTCTTATTTAAAGTAACAAATCAATCCAAAGTTAATGTAAATGCATGTTTTCACCCCAAAATCATACCATGTTCTACAATAAGTCAAACAAAAAGGGGCGTAATGTAGACCTAACACAGAACGAATGTGTTCGATCAGTTTTACAGAAAACAAACAAACAAACGAAAACAAGTATCTGTGTTAATTAGTGTGGTCCTGTGGTAATGTTAGCTAACGTTGGTGGCGGCTGGCCATGGTATTGCAAA
>JAODKL010000040.1:6361672-6379974 GCA_026780765.1 Petrocephalus schoutedeni
AGTAAACAGTATCTACTAAATCAGAACTTAAATAAGAACGACTGATTGATTTTGTAATCGTACGCAAAAAATTAAATAAACGATGACGGGTACAATGAAATGTGCATCACTTATTAATTATCATTTTCCCGCATCAACTGCATTTCATTTTTTTCGTTTAAAATTAAATATCTTTTTTGTTTGTTTGTTTTAAAGTTATATAAATTGGTATTATGTGGTACTAAAAAGTTTTCAAAAAATGAAATCATAGTCCTATTAAAAAGCAATCCATTTTCAAAATGGCATTACATACTTACATATAAATTGCCGTGTTTACTTTATAGCGTAATTTTTTACCTCGTCGGGTCGGATATGGCAAATCTGTCCCACTCCTGTGGATTGCTTTCGTACGCCTCCATTATACTCTGCACCTCTTCAATGTTCACTTCGTCACTTGAAAAGATCTGATGCAAAATTCTGATCAGATCGTTCAGGGTTTGCGGTCGTGTCACTTTGGTTTGCTCCATTGCTGCGCTGCGAAAGTGAGACTGTGTGAAATTAAGTCGCTCCGGTAACTCTTTATATATTTTGGGGTGAAGCGCTGTCGGGCTGTACCAACGTGTTGAAGGGTGAACCGTATCAATACATAAACTGTCACGTACATTATTCCCCCCAAAAATGCAAAGCTAATATATGTATCTAGTATGCAAAATGTGCCTGTAAGCGTTAATTTATTGTTTATCGACGAAACGTCTAGTGACATGAATAAACACAAGAAAACACCCCTTGGGCATGGTTCAGTCCGGCGGTAGAGTACTCCCCATTGGAATGGACCTGCTTGTCCTGGCTCCATCCTTAGGAATGCGGGGACAGCTCCCCCTCCCTGGGCCATTAACAAGAAATAGCCTACGTGTGGAAGAAATGAAACTGCATGTTTTCAAAATGATAAGTAAGGCTTGGAAAACCCGCGCAAATGGGTACCATAAGTACCATTCCAACAGGGAATTAGAACAATTCTGTTTAATTAGACCAAGTAATTATCATCTGACAAATATTATGCATTCACAAAGGCCTATTAAACATTCAAGCTATTCTTATATGTACAGCACGTTTACACGTATATATTTCGCAGATGCTGTTGTCCTAAGCGACATAAGTGAGAACAGTTTTTAGGGTCTGAGAGCCGGGCTAGTCGGCATCCATCGAGCAGGCGGGCTTATAGGCTGTTATTCGATTTGAAACGTGTATGCATATAAAGAAAAAACATCAAGGAAATGGTGCGTGTGGTGCTTTTGTGGCCCCATCTAAACTTAAGTTTGATTCACGGCACAAATAATTCATTATCAAACCAAGGACCCGACATGAAAACAGTAAGACACCCCACGGCCCTTGAGAACTACGGTGACGTAGATAACGTATTTACCAATGATCTTTCGCCATCTAGTGGATACAAGTGGGCTCAAACGCATTAATGGTCAATTGCGATTTCAAAGACTAAATTCAAAACCTATAGGCTAATAATAATAATAATAATAATAATAATAATAATAATAATAATAATAATAATAATAATAATAATAATGGTAACACTTTACTTGAGAGGACACAAATATAGTCGCTATGAGTCATGCGTCGTGATTCATTAATGATCAACAAACATGCCATCAGTTTCTCATTTGTGTAATTCATAACTTGTTCTTTAAATAGTTCCTTAGTAGTTCACTAAGATATAAAGAATTAACAGATATAATCACGAACATAGTAACTCCTTGGGATAATTGACGTGTCCAGGGGGGGGGGGGGCAAGAGTGCTTGAAATGTGAAGATATCTTGATTTTGGTCAGGGGTGGGGAACCTGATCCATGGAGGGCCGGTGTGGGTGTGGGCTTTTGGAATGACCTTTCAATCAGTCAATAAGAGAGGACTGGAGCTGAGAATCAATGCTTTATTATTGGCTGATTTAGGTGGTGGGGGACTCCAAATCAAGTCAAGTCAAGTTCCTTTGTTGTTGTGTTGCTGCTCAGGGAAGGGTCGTGCAGGTAGGAGAAGGGGTGCAAGTACAGAAGAGTCACACTGGACAGGGGGGATATATGACAATAAATAAGGCAAGTGGGACAACATCATACTGGCAAGACTGCCCTTGCGCCCTAAGCAAATTCTGCTTAGGGCCCCATGAAGGCTTGGGCCGGCACTGTTGGAAATAGTCTCTAGCAACACTTCTGATGTAGCTAGGTTTAGGTTTATAATGTTATAATATAGATTTCTTGCGTGAGCGTGAGAGTCTTGCGTGAGCGTGAGAGTCTGAAAGCGTAAGTGTCACGCCAGATGCGTGAGAGCTAGCGACCCCGGTATCCTCCTTTGAAGGGGGGAGGCGGTGGCGAAAACAATTTGGAAACGCAGCGCGGGGCCGTGCAGCACAGTTTTGGTGCCACTCGGGCCACCGTAGCCTGAAGGCGATGACGTGGGCGCTTCCGGAGACTCAGGTGGTAGAGCTGCAGTTGGATCGGAGACCGGAGGGTTGAAGCTTCGCACCGGCCGATCGTTTCGCTGCAGCTCCCTCTACGTCTCCGCCAAGCAAAATGATTAAAGCCATAATAATATTTAACAACCATGGCAAACCCCGGCTGTCCAAATTCTACGAGCATTACGTGAGTATGGAGTATACCCTGTCTTGGGGGTGGGGTGTCATGCCTGGCAATGAAGTTTGAATTAAGTCTGACTCGATGTGCAGATGCCGGGGTTCATCTCAAAGACACAAGTGCGACTCGTCCTTGTTTGTCTTATTTGTCAGGAGGTGAAGCCCCGAAGCTTCTAAGTGATGCCCTGTTGGCAAGTTTGCTCTGCCTGCCACTTGGTACTTCTGTTAAACTTTCCAGCGCTGGTGCGTTGCCGGTGCCAGCTCTTACTCTTAACTGAGCCACGTATTCCTGGCTCGAAAAGTGCTGCTTTTTAAGGTGGGGATTTCACGGGAGCTGTGGAGTGCATTGCGCTTGAGGTAACACTCGATCCGGGACTCGGTAGTGTGATGCCGCCCGTCGCTGATCCCCTGCT
Organism: Petrocephalus schoutedeni; assembly: GCA_026780765.1. NCBI lineage: Eukaryota > Metazoa > Chordata > Actinopteri > Osteoglossiformes > Mormyridae > Petrocephalus > Petrocephalus schoutedeni. Next base: position 6,364,703 of record JAODKL010000040.1, read on the forward strand.
GGAAATGTCGCCGTCGCTATCAATTATGTACAGGCGGTATATTTACGTGCCATAAAAAATGCATAGGACTTGTGGAAGGTGAAGGCGTGACCTCCGATGGATGTGGCGTGAGCAGTGTCCCGTTCCTGCCCTTTACCCCGCACTGCTAGTACGAGTATTTAAGTGAATGACTTGAAAAGCGGTTAATCATCCGTGATCCGCTTCGCGATGAAGTGGTTGCGATTCTTATAAGCCAAAGCACAGCCATCCATTCATCTGTCCTCCAACTGCCAAGCCACTGCAGGACAGGGACGCGGGGGTAGCTTGAAGCCTATCCCAGCACTTATTATCAGAAAAATTAAGACCAAATTAAGTGTTCGGATTTGATGTCCTTCCCGGTTTACAGTGCCTGCCAGGGGTGACTGTGGCTGATGCAGGGTTTAGACCTTTATCACGTATTTAAATGGAAAATTATAACAATTTCCAGTTGCATTTTGTCCACTTATGTAATACTGCATTGTATCCCTGGTATTATGACCCTTTTTTTTCAGAGATTTCATGGGCCAGTATTATGTTCTTTGTACCAGAGTTAACCACATGCATTTGGTGGACATTCATGAATTCCGAATATGTCTGTAAATTGAAGAGTATGGTGATTGGTAGCTGTTTGGACTCTTATTCTGTCAGCCCCTGAGCTGCTGGCTTCATATTTTTAACTGTATGTAATGTGTATTTTACCGTACAGTGTGTACATGTGTGAAGTGGCTTATCACTCACACTGTTTCTATGGTGCCAAATCTTTATTGATTGTCGTTTTATTAATCTGTGTTATTTAATCTGCACTGATTGTTTTATTGTCCCATTTTCCTCAGTGAGTGACAAACCAGCTGACTTGTCTTGGTTGGATATTTTAGTGAATATATCTTATCTATAAAACTGCTGATGCTTACAACAAAACCTGATGTTAAACTGAAATCCTGTTGTTAAAGTCTGCCTTTTGAAATACAACTAAGTTGCGATGGAGACCACACCAAGCAAGACCGCATCTGGGCCGCAGAAAGGATTATCATGCTGGTCCCAGAGAGACCCACCAGAGCAGTTAATTAGGCTGACCGGTCGGCCCACTTAGATTAAGGATCTGGAGTTTGCAGTGTCTGGGGTTTCACAGGGAAGGCAGTTTTCCGTAATGGTAAACCTTACAGGGTTACCGTTTACTGTTGGCTTGTTTAGTGGTGATATGCTTTACTTTACTCTGACTCATAAGTGGAGCTACTTGCTAGATTCTCTCCTGATTGTCATTGGTTGCGGGCTCAGCAGTGGTTCAATCGCTCGTTTTCCCCATGACTGTTGCACTTGTCTGCTCACTCTCTGGAAACTCATCTTAGCAGCTCTGCTATCTAGTCTGCTCCTTAACACGTATGTATGCTTGCTTGACATGTATGTAGTGTCTAAATGAATGCGTGTTTCTTCAGGACTCTGGTCCACTGAGGAATCGTCCTCTGTAATGTCATGGGTGTGTGCTTACCCTACCAAGGCTGTGAGTGTGTGTGACCGTCCCCAAGAGTAAGTGTGAACGCGCGTGATATGTCCTAAATCCCCGTGGCACTTTCACCACTAGACGGATCTTCCTCCAACAGTGAATCTGTACTAATGCATAAATCTACCGTATTCCTGTGTTCCGGCTGTGTGCTGAGTGGGGCTCTTACAGGGGCTCTCTGTGTGTTACCTAGTGACCTGGCATGCTGTGCAAAATGAAGTCCCTCTAACTCTGTAAAGAAAATGGCACGCAGAGAGGGACGTCTGACTTTCAGCTGGCTGTGTAAGCGCTTGAGGGCTAAGAAATATAGAGGATACAGATCTCAGTGCAGGAGAAAACCGCATGTGTCTTAAGAGGAAACCGACGGGGACACTGGCACGAGGACAAGGCGGACGCCACGTTTGCGTAACCTGTGTAAATGAAGGAGGGCCCCGGGCGCAGTGCTGCCGTTCCCTTTGTGCTGGTGCGGCCGCCGTGTCACTGGGGCGCCCTTAAACCTCACTGCGGTTCTCCGTACCGATCACTCGACTAAGTGGGAATCTTTATTGTCACATGACAGCTGCGGTCGTAACGGAACGGCGGCAGACATCGACGGAGCCGAGTCCAGCCTCGCATCCAGCCCTTTACTCTTGCTTCCAGTCGGCCTTCCCCGGCTGGGCTCCGTGGCCCAATGCCGTGATCTGGACACATAGTGGGCGTGATTTGAGCCTGTGAGCAGTAACCTGCAGGCCAGAGGGAGGTCGGTTTCCATTTATACTCGTTGTGATATTTATTATGCTCGAATAATAAAATATGGGCGAAATTGCTGCTGGAGGTTGAATTCTTCATTTTCTTCCCCCCTTTGGTTAATTAAGGCTGATTTTAAAATGCAGCAGTCGTTAATCACTAATTAAGTTGTGCAGGGGCTGGGAATGACTACACCCAGTGTGCAGTGGCTTCTGGGACCTGTGTCCCAATTAAGCTCCTGGGTTCGCTTTGACATAAGTGCACGTGTGTAGAATGAGGGCAGGGTTTGGTTTGTATGCATCGGTGGTCGTGGCTAAATTCATTAAAGCGGGCAGCTGACTGGGGCCGTGTGAAGGGACTGAAAGGCACGTCCAAATCCCCAAATGCCTCAGCAATGTGCCCCCCGTCAGTCATTTGCAAGAGCTTAATGTTTTTAAACGGGAAGGCTCCGTTCACTTTGTGGCCACTCTTACTGATCTGTGGTCTCTTCTAAAGCGTGTGCCCTTGGCCACACAGGAATCCCAGCCCTTTAAGGTTAAAGGAGTTTGGCTGAATTGCTCCGTCTGGTTTTTGAAAGGTTGGCATGTGTGAGATCATAGCTATGACTTTTACAAAGGACGCAGCCAGGTCTGTTTGCTATACTAATTAATGGGTTTGAACTATTCCTTGAGTTCCTGTTCAGACACCATTAAGACTGACTGTTACGATGGAAGGTTGATTGTGGGGAAAGACTGTGAGGTTTGGCGAGCTGAAGCACATGACCCAGTCACCTGACTCCTCCCATCACAGGCTAATGTCGTAATGTGCAAGAGTAAGACAGTGGCGCATTGACCGCGCTATGGAAGTGGCTGCTTGCCGGCTTTCCTCGGCTGGCTGTAGTCGGCTGTGGGTCGTTCGCTGTTAACGGGTTGGGTAAAGTCCTTTGTTAGGAATGAAGTGAGCCATTCGGTCTTGTCCATAGGGTTCTGTTGTTTTTAGCATCTAGCCTTTCACTTATTGAGTCTTTTTTCCCCCCTTTTTTCCAGAGGACTGACTCATTTTGTTAAATTTTAATCTAGCTGGACTGAAAAACCGTAGCTAAGTGCTCAATAAAGTTTTTTTTTTTTCTTTCCATGGTGATATAATTTCAGAATCAGTCATTTTACAGTAAGTCTGAATGGAGATGCCTTTCCAGCAAACCCTTTTTGTTTGTACCCCACAGACCGAAGACACGGAGCAGCAGATCATCCGGGAAACGTTCCACCTGGTTTCCAAGCGGGATGACAACGTCTGCAACTTCCTGGAAGGCGGCATGTACGCTGGCATGCTAACATGCTCGTTCTCGGTGCAGGCTGACACTGGCATGCTAACATGCTAACATGCTCGTTCCCGGTGCAGGCTGATGTCCGTGAAATGCGCGCTCACTCACACCTGATGTGGGACCTCCCCGGCCCTGAATCTGATCTGTTCAGAGCCCGATGTGCTGCTTTACAGTTTACCCATCATGCATTAGCATTGCTGAGACCCTGGACCCCCACCCCTCCCATTCTTTCCCTCTTAAAAAGTTAAATGCGACATTTTTCTCCCGGCTGTGTATTTGCATCAGATGATCATTAGTTGAGAGTTAGATGATCTTGCTGCCTGTTTCGCTGCGGGATCTGACGGTTCTTTAAGGGTGACCACACGCCCGATCGGTCGGGGGCTTGTGAAGGTATCACCTGCGGTCAGCCATCAATTGTTCCATTATGTTCACGCATTAAGTTAATAGGCCAAGGACGCAGCAGGCAGGGAGTCTGTTTTACTGCTTGTAATTTTAAGATCCGTGGTGGGCTAGGTTCCACTAATTTGCTAACTGCCCGTTAGCAAAGTTAACCATTTCGTTATTGGATTAGCCTTTCTGCTGACTCTGAGAGCTTTTGCTAAATTTAGTTCCTCTAACTGTACATCCGCGAGCATTTTTTTGCAGGTAAAGTGAATACAGTTTAACGGTCAAAACATTTGTCAACCCTAAAATCATACATATTTGTTGGTGTTGCATGGTGTTGGCCGACTGTGTAAACACAAGACTTGTTTGGTCGATTACTTGTCATATTTCACGTAGTCTGGGCTAAATGTAAGTGAATGAAGATAAAGACCATTTAAAGTGGGGTACCCTCAGCTAAGTGGTGAACAGAGGCTTGTATCGCAAAGCTGGATTTCTTGCTTAGTCGGTTAACTTGTCAGATTTAAGGTACCCCAGTTCAAACTGACTTTATCTTCGTTCACTTACATTTAGCCCAAACTGCCTTAAATCCAAAAAGTTATCTGGCTAAGCAAAAAAATCATGCTTTGTGACACAGGACCTTTTCTAGGGCATTTTCCGGGTTCTGATTGAAAGGGTTTGGGTTTATAGACTAATAAAGTGCTGAGACCGCAGTTCTGGGGTGTCAGAGGCAAAAACAAAACTGAGGCTAAATTCGTGTAATAGAAGATAGCAGTTATCATAATCTTCGGCTTATTTTTTTTGTGTTTTACCGGCTGAGCGTTATCGAATTAGACTTGGGAGGTAGTGGGTTAGTGATCATTGAGGTTAGCTCTTCAGTTAGCTGTGTCTGCCACTGACCCCACACCTTCTCCTAAACCATCTGCTACATCAGAATGTGCCCCTAACCCACCTCTAATCTGGCCTATTGCTGTTTTCTGGTTTGGTTGGGTTCACTTACTGCACTCTCTGAAGTCTGGGAGCAAATAGCCTTTTAAAAAGTGTTCATAAAGTATATTGAAGTTCATATATTGCCTGAGGACTGCTTACACTTGTATCTGGACATTCACTGGAAGCTCAGCCCAGCTGCACTTACGTCTAGTTGACTCCTTGACAGCCGTATGTCAGTGATGTGCCATTTGCAGGGTTGGACAGAAGAGTCTGCAAAATTAATAAATGTAATGCGCAGCACTCACAGATAAAGGACTAGAGTCATGTGACGGTAGTGCTGTCGGCTTGTGTGGACGTCCCGGGGGATGAGGAAGGGTGAAGATGGTGTCTGTCTGCATCCTTGCCCTCAGGCTGATTGGTGGATCGGACAACAAACTCATCTACAGACACTATGCCACGCTGTACTTCGTATTCTGTGTTGACTCTTCGGAGAGCGAGCTGGGCATTTTGGACCTAATCCAGGTAGCCTCTCACGCCCGCCAACATGCACTGTCCTCCCGTCTGCTTGCTGTCTGAGCCCCCGCTTGCAAGAAAATTTCTTTTGTTTATTTATGTATTTTTGACAGGTCTTCGTGGAAACGTTGGACAAATGTTTTGAGAACGTTTGTGAGCTTGACTTAATTTTCCACATGGACAAGGTAGGAAAGAACAGAGGGAATCTCTGTTTTTGTCTTTCTAGACTCTAAAAATATGGGCCAGTCTTGGGCTGGCTGGCCACAAGGGGCACTGTGGAGAGTGAGCTGAGTGTCTCCCTGGGTCGGGTTTCATCCCAGTAGTGCTCTGACCCACCTGTAGTACATACCGCGTTAATTCGATATCCCCGAGGCAGTTTTCGGTCGTTGGCTCCAAGGATAGTGTTTCGGGCCGCTACATTCGGGCCAGTTGGACACGAAGACACCTGATACGTGCCTGTGGTTGGCTGGAGGTCTTTGAGAGACCCAGCTGCCTTCATATTGATGAATATTTCACTAAGATTTTCTTTAGGATTAAAGTAAAATCTGTGGATGGATAAGAGCAACACTGGAAGTGACTGAGGGTCTTGATATTATATTATAATACTGAAAGGGGTGGAAGCTGCACCCAAAAATGTAAATTGGAGCTTACTTATTTAGATAATCATTATTAGCCAAAGATTGCTAACCTGGGAGTTATTCTACAGGCTCTGAAAGGATTTTTCTTTGCAGATTGGTTTCTTGCTGAAGTGTTTTGCTTTTTTATTGCTTAAAGGTCCATAACATCCTGGCTGAAATGGTGATGGGAGGTATGGTGCTGGAAACCAACATGAATGAGATCATCACACAAGTTGATGCCCAAAACAAAATGGAGAAATCGGAGGTAGGTGTGTGAGCGAGGCCCCCTTGTGGCCACGGGTCCCTGCATGCCCCCACAGCTGCATGCCCCGCCCCTTTGCTGACCCCACCCATTTGCTGGCCCCGCCCTTCTTCCTTATCTGATCTAGCCTTATGTAGATGCATGGCACTGCTGCACACTTGCTGGGGGAGAGGGTGTATAATCAGTTATCCAGTGGTGAGCAATGTATATCAGCCCCCCCATATGTCAACATGGCAATGGTGCCTCCATGCTGGAGAGGCAGGAAAAGTCTCTCTTCCTGTTTCTTTTATGGATCATGGGTAGCCCCCTCTTCCAGTATGCTCACCCATTCCAGTTCGGAGATTAGGTGAACATTTGAGGTCAGGTAAGCTGGGCTTAGAAGGACAATGAGATGTAATGGTGTTTTCATCAAATACTTAAGTGATTTTAACATCTGGCTTGAATGATTCAGCTATTGATCTTCACAGCTGTTAAACTCTTACTAGAACTAACCCTTCATTTGCCAAGTTTAACTTGGCCATTAAGAGCTGAGTAACAAGTAAATAATCATTAGATTTGCTGCATAGCCTGATAGTCTTAATGATTTATGGGAAATTTGTAAAACCAAAAAAAAAACTTATGTGCACCCCTGCTAATTAAAAGTTAATCTGATGTTAAAAAATGAGCTAATGAGATCTGCTAATAATCTAGGTAGAATCTCAGAAGAAAACGTCTCTCTGCACCCGTCTCTCTTGGCACAGATGTAACGTGACACAGTACTGTAATGTTTATGATTTGCGCAATCTGCCCCGACTGGCATTTCTGGCACATTCTCGATGTGATCGCCAGCATTGAGTTTATGCAAACGTTTGGCCTGCTGCCACAGCAGGTGGCCGGGTTCAAGGAAGCTCTTAACTTCCCGTAAGACGTAGGTTCTCACACAAATTCTCTGTTCCGCCTCCCAAAGCGCGGCCTTGAGGAGATGGCACTGTGGGAGAGACTGAGGGCGGCCGGCAGTTAGTTACACATACTAGCTCAGAGTTTCTGAATTATTAATCAGATCGATACGGCCTTTGATCTAAAATGAAATCCGCTGGCGTGTTTCAGGACCTTAAAAGGCTCTGTAGGTGTGGTAGGAATTTGGCATCATGACCTACACTATTTTTGGCATCTGCGATTGTTGTGATTTTATATATATCGAGCACCGTGATGCAGGAGTTATGATATACTCGATCCAAGGATTGTTGAGGCTTTACTCATTGTGCAGGGGTTAGGGTGTGCGTGCTATGATGAATAGCTCAGGACATGGGGGGGGGGGGAAAGGTGTGTGATAAAAAGGTGTGTGAAATGGGTGTTGAATCCGTCTCGCCTCTGAATCATTTCTGACAGATTTAAGATGCTTCTCCAGCCTCTCTGATTTCTCCCTGGGCACCACCACAGACTGCAGACTGACCTGTCAGTGCTACTCCCCATCCATTTTCTGAATTCCACTCCCATTGCGGTGTGTGTGTGCGTGCCTGTGTGTGTGTGTGTGTGTGAAGATGTACTCTTCTGATTAAAAGAAAAAGTGAATAGATGGCCTTGGTCTGCTGTGTATCTAACATGCACAGCCACTCGTTTCTGAGCTTGGGCGGGAACCTGGGATCGCTGGGGGCTGGCAGGCTGGTGATGGGCTGAGGTCAGTGGCAGGCCCACGCCTGAATGAGGCTTTTTCTCTCGGCAAACAAGCCCGTGCCGTGTGAATTCTCGCCGGCCGCTCCATTTATCGCCTCGAGCAGAGTGTAATCTCTGTGTGGCGTAAGACCTGCTCGCGGGGCAGTGAAAGCTCTTATTTCTGGTTCTGGGTATACCAGAAGCCTTATCTAGTTCCAGAACCATTTTTCATCCTTCAGACTTGGCCAGTCAATAGGGGAGTGCTGCTTTTCTTATGCAGAGTGACTTCCTGCTGGAGGAAAAAAAAAAAGACCCACATTCTGCTGCTTGGCAGCCCGCGACCTGAGTGAATGGAAAAACCAGGCTGGTCACATCTGCTGCCTGACTGCACTTTCGGAGTGGGGGTAGCGGGGGGCTCAGGCCAGAAATGTTCGCAGTGGCAGGTAGAAAGCTCTCCTCACATCTTAATCTATAGCTGCAGTTCTTTGATTTCGAAACAGATTTAGACGTGTACTGTATACGTGCAGTGAGACAGTAATTCTGCTGGACGTGGCTCATGATGTGAGGCGGGTTTCTGAGACTGATGGGTGTCTGTCAGCGTGGGAGACTGAGTGCACGGCCAGCGCCCGTGGGGAGTGGAAGCCTGCTGATTTATCTCGGGCCCCGTTGATGCGTCTGCAGTCGGTGATGGTTCACTTCACTCTCTCCTTTTCAGTTTGTATGATTTACGCCTGAACCAGGAGGTGCCCATACATCACTGCTCCCATTTTGAGTCTGATTGTACTCAAATTGCCCCCCCCTCCAAAATGATAGGTTATTCATTTCTCTGAATGACCACCCTCCAACCCTCTACGACTTCTGGGATTACCTGCTGATCTTCAGCGATCCTCGCTGTGGTTAAGAAGGAGCCGCCTTGTCAGCTGGCCGTGTTCTTAGACCCGATTTTAAGTTGACTCATGGGCACAGATGGATCCTGGGTAGAAAAATAAATCCTGCTGGACAGTTTTCCCATGCTATATATGTCATCAATAAGCAGCTTGTTATCGGAGTGTCTAATTATCCTAATGATGGACATATATGTAGATTCTGAGCATTTTCGCCATATGTCTACGTCCTTAGGTTCGGAAGTATTTTAGCCACGATACGTGTGTAACGGCTATAACTTCATTTCATGTATCATAGGTAAATGTCAGCTTAGTGTTGACCTGAAGTATTTAGCGGTGAAATGCAATCTATTATTTACAGGGAATAGACTGAATATGGTGGTGGGGAAATATTACTGCCTCAGCACGGCTGCTGTTGCCTGTATGTAGCGATTAGGACTGGCAGGCATTCAGGAAGCGAATAAGTCAGTTTGTCCTTAACGTATGACATCCATCAAATGGTCCGTGGTGGACTTAAGGCTGTGCTTAATTACATTTGTGGTCCTGGGAGCCTTGTCCTGCTCCCTCGGCCCCCCAGGGCCTGTTTGTCCCGTCGACACTTCAAGTTGAAAAATTCATGCTGGGCGTGACGTTGGCTGGTGAATAAGTAATAAGATTTTCAGCAAGACGCTCGAGGGGGGGGAGGTGGAGGAAAAATGGCCTCTGGGTGGTGCAGGTGATCTTCTGAAGGTCTTACTCATGGCGGGATGGAGGTGCTTTTGAATCCTAACATTAATGACTGAAGAATGAGGTGGTAGTAGTGTTTGTGTAGCAGGGGTGTAGGAAGGGGTCCTGATTGGATGTTTCCCCTTGGCGGCAGCGCTGGGGACTCCCTAGTGATGCATGGGCACCCGCCGGTTCGGCTCTCTCGTGAGCTGTGACCTGCCTTGATGAGCTTTTCCCATTTCTCCTATTTTCTGACCTTTGTTAGTTCTTTCCATCTTCTCTCTCTGCAGATGTTTATCTTTCAGTCTCCAGGGCAGGACAGGTAGACAAAGGTACTGCAGACTTTAAGGAAAAAAAATAGTAACCAAACAATTTCACCCAAAGTTTCTAATATGTCCTGAAAACCATTATTAACCAATTAATATTCCACAGTAGAACTAATGACGCTTCATTGAGCTTAGGTGTTCTGGGGCTTTGAAGCCGTCCATCAAAGACATGGTATTAACATGGTACGGTGACCCCCCCCCCTTCAGGCCCGGGGCATGGCAATTTCCCAAATATGTCATCCCTTGCGTCCCCTAAAAATGCCTTCTCATAGCATAAAACCGCAATTTATTGAATATTCTGTTGTAGGCTGCGAATTACCAGGCTGTATTTGACTCCTCAGTGGTTACTTAGTTCATGCTGCGGCCGTGTTTGCTCGTGAGACGAAGGCAGCGTGCTTGTCGTGCCCCGGAGCTGAAGGCCTCACCGCTCCCTGCTAATACCAGATGCTCGATGGAGGGCTCTGACCGCCCCCCGCCCCCTGCCATAGTCACTCAGCTGTCACTCAGCTCTGTGCCTCTGTCCTTTTGCTCACTCTCAGGTAAGAGCGAGTCGCATGTCCCATCCACTCATGCCACGCGAACTTCTCTGCACCCATGCCGTTTCCGGCTGCGAGCGCAGCTTAAAGCCGCTCTGGCTGTTCCCGAGGGTGTTTGGAAGTAGCAGTTTAGCTGGGTGGTGGTGTCACCAATAGTACAAACATCAGACGCTTCTACGGTGTGCTGCTCCTTTGAGCTGTTAGCTAATGGCCTACACGCCACTCCTTTTTCTGTTCCTCTTCCATGTGATCTACGGTATCCAATTAAAAATGCCATATGCAATACCAAGAATTATTAACAACAATAACAATATAAATGCAGTACTAAGCTGCCATTTTGTGTTTCAATAACTACAGTGAGATCAGACAGCTGTATAACATTACAGCCAAAGCTGCAGAATTTTGGTCTGTTGATTGGATTACTTTGTGTAAAACATGCAATCATCTCCAATTTCAATCATTTCTGGGCTTATTTTAGAGCAATGGGGGAAGTTCACACATTTTAGAGCAAGATTAAATGCTGATTAGAGGTATCAGCAGGAGGAAATGTGTGCTGACACAGGGAGGACACACACACACACACACAGGTGCCAGGTGGGAATCAGACCCACAACCCTGGAGGTGTGAGGCTTCAGCACACTTACTGAGCCAGCCTGCCCAATTCATGCCTGCACATGGTTCCACTTGAGTTATTCCATCTGTTCCTGTGCAGTATGGGGGTCTGTGTGGATTGTAGTTGCATCTTTAAATAATTCTTTTTGTAATGTGCTGGCAGTCACTGAAATAACTGTTCTATCATCATGTGCCTCCAGTTGGTCTTTACCACTTTACAGCCAAAGGTCTTAACAATCGAAACAGTACAATACAAATAATTCACCTACACATAATGAAACTGAAAGTAAACTGAGGCTTAGGTGGGGACAATGGCACATTAATTATTGGCAGAGCTTAATACTGTCATCATGCCCCACAGACAAAATGTCCTGGACACAAGAGGTGTGCCAGTCAGCCACAGGCTCCAGAGCCACTAGCAGAGGTAGCATGTGACACACACGTAAACCACACATGCGGATGGCACAGTCCTTTTCATGTGACCCTTTGAGCATTCCGCTGGTCATGTGACCTCACGTGCTCTGGTTTGATAGCAGACACTTTACAGAGAATCAGATCCTGCAATTCTGTTCATGTGGAAATCCTGCCATCCTTCATTTGACTATTTAAATGCTTTTTTTTTAACAGAAGGGCCTTTTTGTGACTTGTCACTATACGTCTGAAGGAGCAACCTTTGGAATCTGGACTGACTTTCCTGCTGAAAACATAAATATAGCGACGTGACTGAAAGAACACAAAAATACACAGTATATTCAGGAAACCTGATTTCACATTAATTTTAAAGAAAAAGTAAAGGAGAGTCAATAAATGAACTGGAATGTGACGTTAGAGCTGTAGGCTCTGTTACTGTGGTTACACTTTTAAAGAGTCATTCTTCACTGTGTCCTTCACTGCAACCCTTTGTCTGGCTGAAGCCCCTTAGATAAGAGGTCAACAGTGCAGCACATTATTATTAAAGCGCTGGTGTCTCCATAAATATGTAAAATGCAATTATGAAAACAGACAGTTTTAAATAGCCATCGGAATTTACTGCCGTAGAAGCAGAGGATAAATGTTATAATTCCTTTGCTCCTCTGGTGCATGTTATTGCAACAGAGGACAAAAATTGTTTGTACAGTGGGCAGTGACACCACCAAGGAGTCATAGTGGTCATCTCATTCAAACAGTACAATAAAAGTACAGTAAAGTACAAATAAAGTAAACCACAGCACAAACCGAAGGCACATCGCCCTCTAGTGTCAAAGTACTGGTCATTACTGAAGTCCTCGGCACCTTACCTAACAGCGCTTAGTAGTGGCTGAGGGGAAAGGCTGTTTGATTCTCCCGGCAGCCAAACCGAAGATGTCACTTCAGAATAAACGTAGGTGAGCTGTCTGCCTCTACATTTCCTCCTTATATACAGAATGAAACACAGCAGCTGTTTTTCAGCTTGCCCTCCGCAGTGCTTTGCCAGGTTCACAGAGCACCGCGGTAGATCCCTATGACTTATAGAGCGTTTGTGCGCCAACACCCGTGCGTTTTATGGGCGCCGATAACTTCCTGAGCCAAAACTCCAGTTTTGTGAACTCATTCTTAATGACCAAAGCATGCGTCTCTGTAAGTGCTCAGTCTGTCCCCTCCTTACGGAGGCTGCCCGGTTTTGCACAAAGGACAGATTCAGGTGTAAGGCTGTACCCTACACATCTGTGTCCTGCCTTCTTTACCATGTCTCCGTGTCCCCCTGGGTTTTACTGTGTTCTGCTTTGACTTCAGCTGCCTCTGCCCTCCACACCAGTACCTGCAATGCTGTTTGCTCTCACCTAAGTTTGGTTGCTGTTTGAATGAAGAAAAAAAAAATCATTAAATGATCGGACTGCATGCACTTGTGACTGTGAAGGTGTGAGTACTTGGATGTCCATCACGCCTGTCACTTATGTTGTGCACCGTGTCCGTCGGTCCATGTGTCTGTACGGCGTCTTACAATGACTTAAGCCTGCTTGTCCGTGTGTAGAGCAGCTGGGGTGACCTTGGTTCTAACTACGCATGTGTGTGCCTAGGCTGGTATCGCTGGGGCACCGGCCCGGGCTGTATCTGCCGTGAAGAACATGAACCTACCCGAGATCCCCCGGAACATCAACATCGGAGACATCAGCATCAAAGTGCCAAACCTGCCCTCTTTCAAGTAGCAGGACGTCGGTCAGAACGTGTTTACCACCCCACGATCCGGTTACCAAAATCAAAGACAGCTTTCATTAAAGACAGGAAAAAAAATGGGTACAGTGTGGGTGCAATTTCTGTCTTTGTCACCTTTTTGGTGACATGCCCCTCGTGTGACTGTTCCTCTGCAGGAGATGAAGATCTTACAGTATTTCCCCGTATCTCTGATGTTGTGCTGTCATGTCTCAGCTGCTACACTATTTAAAGGAGAATCGGTACCTAATTAACGGTACATAATTACAGAATATTGCTATGTACATGTATCCGGTACCTTATCAGATTGTGGTTTTGTCTCTCTTTAATTAAGTGTCTTGTTTCTGTTCTTTTGAACAAGTCTTTTGTTGTTACTTTTAATTGCCTGTAATTTTCTGTTTGCAACAATAAAGTATTTGAATCTTTTATGGCTTTTTTTGGCGAACTGCAGGGTGCCACCTCACATGCACGTGCTGCGCCGTTTATGACGTTAGGTATTACAGCGAACATAATTTGATTTGGTGGTGACCTCAGGATTTTGGTGAAACATTTTCCGTGTTAAAAATGCATGCCAAAAAATGCAACACATGCAAAAAATGCACAAAAGCCACACTGCTTCCACCTGGAAAAATGTGTATGATAAAGGAGATCTTTGGCTTTTGGATAGGAATGTACAAAAAGCACTCTTAACTCTAACTCAAAATGAAGTGTGTTGGCAAGTTTAGCACCATCCAGTGGCTATTCTCAGAATATCACTTTTTTTTATTTAAATGATAGAACAAAGACCAGGTTTCGTCTGTTCGCCTGAGTTTTAACTAAATTAGAATGCTTTTGCTATTCATTTGGGACAAAATCAATATATGTATAAGCCCTCTTGCTCTGTTTTCACTGAGTAGTACTTTTACTCTTTATGTAAGTGGCTAGTCTGATAGCCTAGTTGACATTTACATTTCACCTTAAAGGTAAGTATACCTGTGTCTTTAAAAGTGTTATGATGGGGATTTCATTGAAGCTCTTTCTGCATATTCAAATGGGACTGGATGTCCTCAGTGTGGCAAACACATGACTGGCCCTTCACGTCACGTGAGAGTTTTAAAACATCCAAACGCTGGTCTTGTGATCCAGACCCACGCAGTGTCTAATTCAGCGCAGCTGTGGGCAGTGCTCACCTTCTCTAAGCCCCCTAGCTGGGACTGCACTCACAAGGACGTCCATGAGAGAGGTTTTCTCAGACAGACAGTAACCACAGATGCTTCCTGTATGGGGCTGTAATGCTGAGTTGGTGCGAAGATCCTTCCAGCATTACTGTACCCTCTTTCATAAAACAGAAACATAATTCTCCTAGAGAGAGAGAGATAATGTCTCATGCCCTGTAGAGCTACTGCGCTCTTTCTGTTTAGACAACTCCTGAGGGCCATCTTCTATTAATACCCTACAAGGTGTACCAGGGCCTGTTGTGGTTGGATCGATGAGACTTCTTGATGCTACTAGTTCATCACTCTGGGACTAGAAAAGGCTCTCGCTGGTGAGAAGAAACTGAGCCCAGTAGTTTGTATGATGCTAGCACACCAGTCTGAGCTCCAGGGCTGTCTGATTTAACAACATCATGGCCACATTGTCTCAACACCAACAGGAGAGCCACAGAATGTTGCTAACCATACAAATTCTAAACGTGTAGCTATCCCAAACTTCGATCTCCAAAGAACACTGATGTCCTGACCTGGGACCTGCATGCAGCTCCTAAGGCCCTCACCAGGTCAGCTTCCAGGCTGCACTTTGAGAAGCTGCATAACTTCCTGAATGTGGATATGTTGGTGAGATGTGTCTGGGTTCCATGAGGCAGGTTTTCAGTTCACGTTCCTTCAGTCCAATCCAGTCTTTATACTCTGGGCCCTTGGCTAGGCTCTAGTATCTCAGCCCTTCACATTTAAGGGCTTAGATGACCCAGGTCAGGTCTTCCCAGAAGATCAAAGACTTTATTTCCATCCTCCCCTGCTGTGAGTCTGGAGGATTTATTTTAATTCAAACAGCACGTGAGTTAAGGTGATTTTGTTTTGGAGGTGTGAAGGTTACAGATGCAGCTGTCCTTCCTGGGGACGGACTAGATTTAGGGATTTGGGCGTCTGACGAATCTTTAGCCTGCTGAAAGACGGGAATGTCCAT
>JAODKL010000040.1:6380002-6404071 GCA_026780765.1 Petrocephalus schoutedeni
GGTTGGGGCAATGGCCAATAATATTTACATTGTTGCTGAATCCAAACTGTATGCCAGATAGTCTGCTACCTTATGGTCCCACGTTTTTTTTACGTTTTGAGGAAGCGTCTGCTAGCTCTCATTATGTTTTCATAGCAGCTCATGCAGAATTAAATTCTCTTTTCCTTTGTAGCCAGCTAGGTTTGTTCTGTCATGAACATACAGTATCTCTTATCCATTACACCAGCCGTCAGCTCTTTAAGTCCACTTTTTAATCTCCGTTCAAACGGAATCTAAACTCAGTTTCTCAGAGCCGAGTCAAACCAGGCTCAACAAAGCGGTATATAGTTTTTTTGTTTTTTTTCATTACGGTCAAGCACCCGGATCAGGTCACTTTTACAATATTTAGCTTTCATAACATTTTCTAACGGAAAGGTCAGTTGGGAAGTGGCCCCTGTTGCTAATGGATCCTGGTCCTGCAGTCAGGCCAGAGCCTTTACGGAATATTGGTCTGTCAGATCGAAATGAAAATGCATTCTGAACGGTGGCAGGGAAGTTCAAAGGAATGCATAATAGAAATGGCGTTGAATGAAAATTAAAAATAAAAAAAAATGTTAATCTAACAGGGCTGTGCAGTTGCCAAAATAGTTAGTGAATAAATGAGATATGTCCACCACCCTTGACTAGAACTTTGCCGCTTTCGCTGCAGTGAAGTCTTGAAGTGCTCCAAATGTGCTGATTTGCCTCCAGTACTGGTGTCCTTCTCTGACCGAGCTGCTGTTCTGCTGTCCTGGTGTTACGGTCAGAGAGCTGGCCGCCCATCACTGCTGTTAAGGGTCACGTCGACGGACACCCCTGTGCCAGTAAGAGGCGCCGCCGCGGGTATGAGGTTGGAGCGATGCCTGAGAGTCAAGCTTCTTTGACAAAGTTCAGGGCTTTGTGGCAGGCTCACCATCACCCCGAACATGCAGCTTCCACGTGTAACCTACTTCCTGATTTTAGGGTAGATGGAATAATAGGAGAATTATGAAACATTACTGTGTTGAAAATAATATGTTTAAGAAGTAAAGCGGCTGGAAAAGTTTGCCCCCTGCTGGTGTTTGTGCGGTTCTAGTCCTACTATTCAAATTACAGGTCAGGATAAACTTTATTTTCTTTGGGAACTTTCATGTGCACCAGCTTGGGCCATTTTGGGCACAAAGTAATTGTGCCTTTGAGCATGATTTAGAAAAAAAACATGGTTCAGAAAAAAAAACAAATGCTTGTGTAATGACAGACAGCCAGACTCTCTTGCTGTGAATCAGTGGGTGGTTCCCTCAATGGGTGAGTCTCACAGGGGCTGGGGGTGTCCTTTGAGGTCACAACAGCAGCTGCGGAAAATATCAGTTTGATTTCATGTTCCGGAGTCATAATGTCTCACCCTCCTCCTCTTCCTCCTCTCCTTCCTCCTTGTCTTCATCGACGCCCGTGTCCTTCAGGGCCTTGCTGTACTCGCTGTCATCCGCCCTCTGGGTCTTCCTGTCAGACTCGCCGACCGAGGTAGCCAGCTTGTACATGGCGAGGAAGAGGATGGAGGTGATCACGGCCGTCCCCAGGGACAGGTACATCAGCACAGGCACGCCCGGCGCCTTCCCCAGCAGAAGCCCGACGAGAGCTGGCAGCACCATCTCGCCCAGGGCCGCCCCCACCACAAAGACGGCGGCTGAGCGGCCCGTCACCCTGGTGTACTGCTCAACCCAAGAGATACCGCTGGGGAAGGTGGCGGCCATGGAGGCGCCGTAGACGGCGGTGCAGGACCACAGCGTGACGCCATTTCGGCTGAAGGTGCTGAGCAGCACCGAGGACAGAGCGCAGCCCACCAGGCTGAGCAGGATCATGCAGGCCGGCCCCATGCAAGCCGCTAAGAAGATGGCCAGCCCCCGCGCGGCGGCAAAGGTGCCCCAGAAGAGCGAGTTGAGCCCGGCTGCCTGTGGCTCGCTCATACCGACGTGGTCCTTGGCGAAGGTGAAGATGAAGGAGCCGTAGGCCACCTCGGCACCCACGTACCAGAAGAAGAAGAAGAAGAGCAGGAGGATGAGGGTGTTGTGATGCCTGGCCACCGGCGGCTTCTCCGGCGTGGCCCGAGCCGCGCCCCGTGACGGCCCGTTCAGGTAGAACTGGATGAAGAAGAGGAGCGAGGCCAGCAAGCTGAAGGCCCCGATCACAAAGTAAGCCCACATGGACTTCAGCATGGAGTCCGAGGCTTCCAGCGTTTGCGCCGTAAAGTCCAGGCTGCTCTGGTTGACCCACTTCCCTGGGCCGTCCATCTGGCCCGCTGGCTCGCCGTTCCCGAACAGCAGCTTAGCGAGGATGGGCGCGACGAAGGCCCCCGCGGCAAAGCTGAAGTGCAGCGCCTGCAAGTGAGGT
This sequence comes from Petrocephalus schoutedeni, assembly GCA_026780765.1. Classification (NCBI taxonomy): domain Eukaryota; kingdom Metazoa; phylum Chordata; class Actinopteri; order Osteoglossiformes; family Mormyridae; genus Petrocephalus; species Petrocephalus schoutedeni. Next base: position 6,382,388 of record JAODKL010000040.1, read on the forward strand.
CCGGACTGGGCCTCCCAGGTGTTCAGGATGACAACATTCCCACCTGGCAGGGCAGGACAGCACATTATGCTAGGGTCCTGCCACCTTTGTCAAGGTGACCTTTGAACCTCTCAGTTAATGCAACCAATCATAATCCACCCAGAGCTCCCTGGTGGTCCGGTCAAGAAAGACATACCCTTAGTGCACAGACTCAGTCCTGCAATTAAGGTCTGTTTACACTGTGCCATTTACCTATGGCGAGTGAGGACCCCTACTGGTGGTTTAATTAGCTTTCTTGTGCATATTAATTAGCACTATAAAAAGAAAACACAGGCTTGTGTGTGGTTAATTGGAGAGAAACTTCATAGTTTTTCTAATTGGAAGGGTTCTAATCAGCTTCCCTGCGAGAGAAAAACAGCATTATAAAAAATATTATTGTTTATAAATATTAATGCCAGGATTTTCCCCCAGGTTATCAAGCTGCATTTCAGTAATTTTCCTCAAGGTGTCCCTATAGACTCTCCAGTTTCAGCAACCCTTTAAGCAGCAGAAGCATATGGGCCATTCTGTAATTTCTGACTAAGCAGAAGGCATCTGTGCGAAACAGTTAATGTGCTGCTGATTTTATGTTCTTTGCATGTCATCGCTGCAAACCGCAGCCCACAGTATTGTGCCACCTTGAGGTGACATGCAGATGACACTGTTTATTTTGAAATTTTTGGGGCGACACGCAGAACATCACAACAGATCATCACTTTGCAGAAGAGGGAAAAAGTGATGGGTGCGGGCAGGCGGGCTGAAGGTCAAACAGCCACCGGGGGAGGAAGCGGGAGAAGCGGACAGGCAGCCCCGCGGTTTATTCATGATTTATTCATGATTTATCTGAAGTATCACTCACTGCAGACACTGCTCCTGAGCAGGCCCTGTGACAGGGGGCCTGACAAATCCCCCCTCCTCCTTCTCCAGTTTACCACCCAATTTTTCTCGCCTGCCTCTGCTGCTGAAACCTTATTTTATTTTCACCTTGCTGAGTAGATGCTCTTTGTTTTCAAACAACGCCCTCAAGCAGTAACCAGGCAGTATGTATATATACATACTATACCATATACACATACACTAACATACATACATATATGCGGTGTTTATATCTTTATATATATACTATATATATTGTTATATATATAGTATATATAATCATCAACTGAATATATATATATATATATATATTCAGTGAAGTTTTTTAAAAATACATTGTTTCTGACAGAGATGCTCATAGACACGTAACACTGATGTGTATAGTATAATATACAATATTATAATATATAACACACATATATATATATGCTGTGTAGTGTAACACTATTATGCCATGTGATATCTCATAATCTCACAGCCATTAATGCTGATAGTGATGCTATGGATACCGGCCTTACCTGTATCTAAAAAGCCCATGGCAACACCCACAGTGGACATCAAGACGGCGAGAAGGGGGGCCATTTTACAGAAGGGGACCATCAGCAAGCCAAAGGCCGTGAGTGCCAAAGAAAACCCTGGAAAGGGGGCGCTGTTAGAAACACCTCACTTGTCTCACAGCGTCTCCTATGGTGAGACAGGCAGCTCTTTGTTTGTCATTATAAGGCATGACGGTCATATACAAGCATCATATCACACAGAGACGATTGTGTATTAATCTGATTCTGATAAATGGTCATTACAGTCAAGCCCAGCCAGTCTAAGTTAATAGTACATGTGTTTGCTTTCCTGTTTACGAACGTCTTCCAGTCTGACTTCAGTGACTTCTGTGCATTTATATTAAACCTGCGGAGACATACTGGAAATATTTAGATAAATTACTGTGACCTTTTCTTCCTCATGCTGGTTCTTACTGAGATATGCGGAGTCCCCTGTTAATAGCAGAAGCACCGTGACCAGGCTGAAATTCAGAATCACTGCCCTTTGCCCTTTGTCAGGTATATAAAAGCGCCATTAAGGAACAGAGCTGTGCAGTTCATGAGCACGTTATCTCAGGGACCAAAGTGCTCGAGGATGGATGGGATGAACATTAACCTCCCACTGAGACACACACGCGTCTTGTCTCAGCAGCATGGCAGGTAAACTCTTCATGTCATTTCTGAGAGAATGATTTGTTTAACCCTTTCAGAGTGGTCTGGAGTGGGTCCGCCTCAATGTGGGCTGCCATTTTTCCTCTTTTGCTGACTTACCCAGCAGGAGTTGGTGGTTGATGATGTCAAAGAGGATCCCCGCCAACACGGAGCCTCCCATATAGCCTCCGGAGCGCCCCACGAAGATGTAGGTGATGTTGCTGATGCTCTGCTCCACATTGGTGGCCAAGTCTCCAAGAGTGGGCCCCAGCACAGCGATTCCCATTCCCTGAACACAGTGAAGCACAACACACAAGAGCTGTGAAGGAGCTGTAGGCCTCTTCACCACGCAGCCAAAGTCCCCTATTTCCCACACCAACAAAGCATCAGCTGGCAGGGAGCAAAAATGTGGACTGTCTGGCAGGTTGCTGGAAGGGGGAAAAACATGGACTGTCTGTGGGTTCCCATGGACCGGGTTGGGAATGCTTAACAAACCTACAGGTACTGTATTTAATGTAGATCCAAAATACTACAAAATCAGGTCTGTGTTTTGAAAACATTTGTACTTCATCTGTAAATTTAAATTTAATATCATAATTTAGAAATTCAAACTCCAATGGAGGCAAAACAGATGAAGTCAGAATATGAGTTCATTTCAGAAAGTCAACATAGTATCTTACCAACACACAATCACAACAACTGGTACACAGAGAAAGACATCGTGGGCCATATAAGCATGCAGATCCATCCAGCCATCCATTTGTAAGCACGCAGAGACACTGAGAGCTCAATCATGGCAACCGCACCAAAGATTCAGCTACAGAAGATTTACAGGCATGAAATATAAGTGTCTACTTTCAATTTGCCACATTTAATCATCTTTCTTGGGGTGGCATGGTGGTGCAGTGGTTAGCAATTTTGCCTCAAACCTCTGGAACCAGGGTTCAAGCCATAAGGGTTCGAGGGTTCTGCCATAACTCTGTGTCTGGAGTTTGCATGTTCTCCCCATGTCGTCATAGGGCTGAGGTCAACTGGATTTACCAAAGTGTCCATGTGAGTGTCTGGTGTGTGAGCGTGCCCTGCAGTGGTTTGGCGCCACACCCTGGGATGTCCCCTGCCTTGTACCTGTAGCCTCCGGGACAGGCTCTGTACCCCTGTGACCCTGAATATGACAAGTGGGTACAGAACATGGATGGATAATTTTTCTTTGGGTACAATGGGGTCAAATCCACAGAAGGGCAAGTAACATCTGATACCTCACAGACTTCAAAGGAACGTCTCCTGGATACGCGATAAAAGGTATATCCAGGAAGAGTGAAACTTAAAGCACCCAAGCCCTTCCTCAGAGGCAGTACCCAGAAGTACCTGATGTTCATTGTATGTACATGTTTAAAGTACTGATACAATCAGACTCACAGTTTCATTCTGCATATTTTATATATTTTTTGGCACTATGGATAGTGCCTTGGTGACACTTACATTATTCCAGGTGTGGATTATCATTATATTTTCAGAATAAAATCTATAATTCAGGAATATAATGCAGAGGAAAATTAAACTCCTTCATTGAGAAATCCAATTAAATATTTAAAAGTCTGTTCAAATGGAACAAGTTATCCCAAAGCCTTTAATTACGGACTGGTGAGTTATACCGTTGCAATATTAAATCATAAAATTAAACACGGTCGATTTAGAGGTACAGAAATCTCAAGCTCATTAATTGTTAATCACTTTAGATTGTGCATTCTGTTTTGTTAAATCATTGTTTATTGTTTTATTGTATTGTGATATAGTATTCAAGAACTCATAATGAACCAAAAAGATGAAATACAAGACAGAAGCATGATTTAGCAGCAGAAAAAGCAGCGAGTCATGAGTGAACAGCTCTGGCCAGGCCGGGGGTTTCCTCACCATCAGCCCCACATTCATAATGGCCTTTGTTCCAGCTGAGCTGGAATTAATTACAACGAGCGGTTTAAAATTCCAAATGTGGCAGCTCAGCTTTCCTTCTGAAATCCAAATCAGATTTACATAAAATATTTTCACTCACATTATTAACAAATGGTTTAATTTCAAGGATCAGCTACTTTCAGTCAGATCTAGCAGATCAAAAGGAGAGGTTCATAACAGCTTCCTTAAGACGTCGCTTGGAACGACAGCTTAAGTGAAGAAACCTGCTATAGAGTCTGTTGATTTCTTCTTGATAAACTGGATGCACCTGCCGGTTTATATTGATATTACCAGTCCAAAAAAGGAGGCACAGAGACTCAGGGTGACCGTCCATCGCCTACAGTCCCCAGCACTGCCAGCAGCGGTCCCTGGTCCGGTGACTGTGGTACCAGGTCTGCAACCCTTCTTCATCACACCCTGCAGACCTTTGGGGGCAATCTACTGCTTATGTAGGTTTTGTGAAAGAAAAAGAGAGAACGAAAAAAATCTCAACAAAACTGCACGGAAATAATTTAACACTGTAAAGAAAAATAAAACCCGCGCCCTCTGATTCCCATCTTTGAGACCTGTCTGTCTAAACCTCCACCAAGGAGTTTCCCCAAGACTTTCAGAAGTCTTTTTTCTAATGACGCTCTTTTACCACGGGGCGGGGCGAACGATGAGTCCTAAGTTTCCATTGGTCAACTCCCATCGAATAACATGATGATTTTAATACAGAGGGAAGCCGGCTCGCACACAGAAATCACATACGGCACAGAGAGGTTCAGGCGAACTGTTACGTGACGACGGCGGATTGTTGCCGACTGCGTATCCCAAAACAATAAAAGATGATTTAAAAAGCTTTTATCTAAGCAAAATATTATTATTAACAACAACAAAAATAATTAGAAAATATATTGTGGTTATTATTATTATTATATTAATGCTTTTGGACTGTAATGAATACCACAATGGAGCCTGTTGTTTTTCTAGTAGAATATCATTTCTACAATTACGTCACGGCACACGTGATCCAGACCCGGAAGTGCAGGAAATACCTCTGGGTCCGCAGTTAAACCATTGCTATGGCTGCAATTATCAAAGAAACTCAAAGGTAAAAACTGACCCTTGTAATATATTTAACGCGAATAACCGCATGCTTTATATAGTTAACTTTGTATAACATTGAGTTGTGTTTTGAAAAGCGCCCCCGGTGAGCGTATAAGCGTCTGCGCTGTATGTGTTTGCTTGACGAACGCGCCGGCTGTGTAACGGTGTCTGTCACTAGTGACCGTTTATCTGCTTGATAAGCGTTTGCCAGTGAGCTCGTGCAGTAGTGAGCCCGTCTGTGAGGCCGCGCGCCGCTCGGGCGGCGCTACAGGTTTATTACCTGAGATGTTTGTATGACCGCTGAGGCTGGAGGTTAAGCGTGAGAGGATTTCTGTTTGGTATTATTATTGTAATTATTACTGTCATTATTGTTGTTATTGTTATTATTATTATCATCCTTTGGGCTCCCTTCAAACGCCATTCTGTATCGTAAATGTCAGTGGTTTTCAACAAAGCGGCACTTTAAGCAGCTAATTAAAATAGCAGTCGTGCTTGAGTGGATCTTCTGACTGTAAGACATTTTAGGGAATGCAGTCAGATTTCTTTGGAGGTAAAGCATGATTGGGTATGCGTATGTAACATGCTCCTTATTCACTCTTCCATAAATGAGGTTATTATTATGATAACAAGTCTCTATCATAAGAAGCACCAGGGACAAATGGGGTGGCACCTTGCTATACATGCCCATACATCCATTAAAAGGTGTTATATTTTGCTTTCTGGTAAGAAACTAAGACATTTACTTCCTTTTTTCCCCAGCATTAAAGAGGCCGTGACTTACATCAACACTATAGATATTAACAAGTTCACCAGGCTTCTCTCACGGATCTTTCAGAGAGTTCACCAGAAGGTATGTATCTCATCATCTTGGGGTTGAGCCAAGAGGTGACTATCAGTGAGCTGAAGTCCATCTGACTGTGTTAGTACTGGGTGGTTTTGAGGCCAGTACTGCTTTGGAAGGGAGCTAATGAGTGTGTGACCTGATCTGTTAGGAAGAGAGGTTGTTCAGCGAGGAGGAGGAGGAGAAACTGCAGAGTGCCCTGTCGCTGGAGAAGCAGGCCCTCAGCCTGGTGCTGGAGACCGTCTCATTCATCATAGAGCAGGTAGGGAGGGCCCAGGACTGAATCTGTCGTGGTGGATCACTCCCTGTCACCCCTCCTCTGACTCTGAACTGCAGTGTTTTCCAACCTGTTCCTCCGGGATCCCCAGACGGTCCACATTTTGGCTCCATCCCAGCTCTCTGCCAGGCAGTCCACATGCTATAGTGTTCCTCTATGATTCATAGAGCAGGTAGTGCCGTGGGCTGAGTCCCTCCCGGTCAGCCTCAGAGTTTATGCATGACATACCGGAATAGTTCCTGATTTTGATAAGCTGTCCTACAAGGATAAGGTGACAGAGTTAAATCTCATGTTTGGGCCAGGTCGACCACTGCTGGACCTCTAGCTTCGGCGTCATGGAGGGTGTAACCTGACAGTACTAGCAGGCAGGGAAATGGGAGCCTTGCAAACACTGTTCTGTCATATTAAAATGGCCTAAACTGTCATTTCACACTGAGATCGTCAGCATGCAGTTGCATTTCTGTGAATTCTGAGTGGCGGTGATGCTTTCCCATATATTCTCCCGCTATTGAGGGTCCTGGTGGGACGTCTGCGTTCAGACTGCTCTTCCTTCCCTTCGCCTCTCCAGGCCGTCTATCACAATGTCAAGCCAGCGTTCCTCAAGCAGCAGCTGGAGAACATCCATCTCCAGCCAGACAAGGTGGAGGCCTTCTCGCAGGCCTGGGCCTCAGCCGGCCCAGACACAATCCACATGTTCCGGCAGAAGATTTTTGCCCCAAAAAAGGTAAGTGCTATCCTGGAATTGCTCCCTGTGATGTCGAATTTAGTGACTTGCTTGACTCCTGCACCACTTGTATGCATTTGCTGCAGCTGGGAAGCTTCTAAGCCCTTGAGAGGTCTAAAAACCTCCAGTGACAGGTTTGCGGAAAGGGGCTCCTTGAGACTCGGGTAGGAGGACGCCTCAGCCCCCGCCTGTTCGGTGCGGCTCTGTCATCGCCTCCCTCAAAGGAAGGTCCTCGCTCCGCCTGCGGGGGCTACGCGTAAGGGCTAGGTGGACAAGAGCGTCGTCAATGGGCCTGTCATCACAGCGTGCCACTGTGCGCTGCTCGGAAAAAGCGGATTAAAAATAGCAGGACTGTGAGTCACTGTTCTGAGAGACTGCCTCCCTGTCAATGGTGTCCTTTTTTGTGAAATGGCCAGTCTGTTGGGTATACCTGCCTGTTATTGCAGACAGCCTGAAGGCATGCAGCAGAATGGGGCCTCTGGGTTCAGTCACTGGTTGTCTAAGAATTAGGATGGATCACTGCCAATCCATTCTTCATATGAGGCGAGATGTTTTATTTGCCATCTGCGCAAGTACGGGTACATTGGAATGTTTCTTTTCCCATAAGCCGCCTTGTGCTCCTTTGTGACACGCACACATGTATACAGTTCTAAGCTTTGGTTCTGAGCACAGGGTCGGGTCTTTAATCCGGCGCCCCTGGAGCATTTTCTGGTGATTATGGGCCTCACTCAAGGGACCAGCCTGGGTTCGAACCAGCGACCTTGGGATAACAGGCACTGAGGCTGAGCCACACACTGCCCCCATGTGGTGGGATTGCTGGTGCCAGACTTGGTGGTTCCAGCCACTCAGAAACGGCAAACAGTGAACTTGCAAGTCGATATTTCCGAGGTCCTAGTCGAAAATTTCAACTGGAATGCCCCCTGAAGTCGGAATTCCTTCTTAGTCGGAGGGACCCCTGCAAACCCCGCCTTAGTATTGCTAACAGTGAATCTGTCTTTCCAGCTTGCCGTACTGGAATGCAGTTTGTGATTATTATCAGGCGTGACATCATTCCCAGCTCCGACTTCCGACATCCGAGATTAATGGGAGACGGCATGAGAGTGGTCAGATGGGAATGGCATGTTAACAGGTAACAGGAAGGCAGAGGAAGTGCAAGAATCGCAGCTCAGTATGACAGCGGTGTGCAGAAAGACACCGCTGAACATGCAGCTGACCAATCAAAGAAGTGTTTCTGAGGCATGAGGGCCAGCCTGGTACTATGTAGGGGTACCCTGATAAAGTGCCCATTGAGTCTGTGTGCACGTGCAAAGAAGCAGCAGAGACTGCATGACACGACCCAGTGACATCTGCGCAGCCTCTCTGAAGCTCAGCCCGTAATCCCAGGCCGCTCAGCCACTCGGGTCTCTCGATCTGGCTGGTGCCATTAGCGCTCTGTCTCTGGGACTACGGACAGATCGCAGCTGCTGTCCTTCCTGCCTTGGGTGGGAAACAAGATCTTCATTTGGCAGGATTATCGCTGGTTTCCGCCTCATCGGCTCCTTCGATGGGCCCGCTGAGTGCCGATGAGCAGCAGGTTGCAGTGATTAGTTTTGGGAGGGACCTCGGGCTCCTCGAAGATGGTTGTTGTTGAGTGGTGTCAGACTGGATAAAGTTTAAGCCATTTCTCGTTTGCATATTCACTGGCTACACAGACTAACGGCAGTATAACGTTAGAAAATGTCCTCACCCGGACACCTGGAATGTTAGAGACTCGAGTGGCATCACTGATGAGTTGTACATCTCTGGACTGCAGCTGGACCAAGTGGGATGGTGCCTCAACCTCCAGATGGGCCAGTCCTCACAGGCCAAGCAGAAGGCTCCATGCGCCACGCTCGAGTTCGCCGTCAGCAGCGAGGATGCTGAGGTATGGGCCGGCCGACTCTTTGAATCACAGCAATCTTGTCCCCAGACCACATGCCTGGTCCTGGGACTGTGGTGGTAGTTATGGAGCTGGCTAAGGAGGCCCTTGTCCCACTCTGCCTGAGCTTGGGGCAGTGCTCTAATGCCCCACTTGGCCTCAGGGTTTCTAGTTAGTCTTCCGGGCAGTAATATTGTACACAATTATGGGATTTCTGCTCAAAACCAACAAGAACATTCCATTTACTGACCACACCTCTCTCTTGCATTCACCACTGCACCGCTCCATATACTGACCACACCCCCATGCTCTGACCACACCCCTTCCATGTCCCATATTGTCCTCCTCTTGCACTGAAAGTGACTCGGAAGCCTTGCAGTTCTTTTCTTTTGACCAAAATGTACAGCCAGATGCATTAACCTTAAAGTCAAATTAAGCACCTTTGGTCTAGCGTGTTATAAGTTGATGCCCTTAATCCTGGTTCTTGGGGGAGATGCATGTGAAATTGTGCTGCCTGGTACCACGCTACACCGTGCGAAAGCATGGGAAGGCTCTGAGTCGGGTGCTGGCTCGGTCCAGCAGGCGGCTCGCTAAACGAGCCGGCTCCCCCGCCAAACGGATGCTCGGCCTGCCCCCGCGCGGAGCCGAGCACATGGCGGATTACGGGGACAGGCAGCTCGCGGAGGCTCGGGGCTTGTTAGGGCACTCAAATGCGGACAACATGGGCAGATTGCTTCCCATCTGGAATTCTGGAAGGAGGGAGCCCCCCCCGGTGGAGTCTTATCCCTCAAACGGGCCGCGGCGCCCGGTAGCGGGCCAGTGGGCCGGTACTGGTAGCAGACTGGGATCTGGGCTCTGACCTTCCCCTGCTGTTCACTTTGGTTTGGACCTTCCCGGTAGGTGCCAACTGGCTTCCTGTCGTGCGCCCTTCTCCCCATTGTGGTCACCCCAGAATTTCACCTCTTCTGGAAGCATCTCTCTCAGAAAACGGGTCCTGGTCCTGGGGGCTGCTGGCACCGGCCTCCTCAGGCAGCGTATCACCTGGCTTTGTTCGGAATGTATAAATAAACCAGTTTAAACGTGCGACTTGTCGCAAAGGTGTCAGTTTACACAGTCTGTTAGTAAACACGTGCCGGGCTGGTTCTATGTCACATATGCCTCTGCAGTGTTTTTTTTTTTTTTTCCTGTGTGCGTTCTGTATCTCTTTTTTTTTAACACAGCTAAATGTGAAACTGCAGTGTGAGTATTTCATGTTTCTCAGACTGTCGTGGAAAAAAAAACACCACATCTTAAAATAGAAATGTATTCAATTAAATATCTGAACAGGTGGGAATTAGCAGAGGCCTGGAGCAAGGCAGTGTACCATAATGGAAATGCTGCTGTGTCGTGCACTCACTGCAGTTCCTCTTCCGCACCCACGGGGGCACTGTTGCCACACGCCAAAAGACTCAGGCCTCCACTATTGTTCTAGCCTGAACCGAAGATGAATTGCCAGATAGCCGCCCAGAGTGTGTTGTTCTTATTTTATGTTCTCAAAGTGTTTCTGGCATTTGTGTAACTGGCTGCAATTCCTCCAGTATCCATTGCTAGTCATATTTGCGCAAAATGCAGCCACAGAGCGCAGAATAAAATGGAGGCTTTTTTGACTGGGGAAGGAGTTTGGCTAAGCACTGCCCGTTTATTTTTAAAAGAAGTGCCTTTCAGCACGCCCTGTCAGCTGAGATAAGCCCAGATTAGCGCCGTGCATTATTTATGTCTGCGTGCCCCTCAGAATCCCGCGCAGCTCCATGAGGATTTCTCCAGTGGTTCTGCTCGAAGTTGTACCTACTTACACGTTCTTCTGAATTGAATGGGAGGCTGGACATCTGCCTGGTGTTACTATGTTTAGCATAAAGAGGGCTGACTGTAAGGCTGACCCTGAGCCGTAAGGGTAGCTGACGGGTGTGGCTGTGGTCACACACACACACGCACGCACGCATGCACACACACACAGTCCATGTATTCATTATTATGGGGACTCTCCATTCATTCCCAACCATAACAGCCTTAATGTCCCCACAAGCTAAAAGGTAAGAGGTTTTTCCTTTTTTACTGATGGAAACCCCAACACATGCGCATTCTACAGTGTCGCTCTGATTTTATCATAATAATGAGCAGACGATGAGCCTGGTCTCTAAGTGACCCAGGGAAATAGATCGCCTTGTCTTGCGCCGGTTGGTTTTTGCGATGGGTCAGAGGCCTTTTCGTTGGCGGGGATTATTTTCGCGGGGCGCTGAGAGATACCTGTCAAACAGGCAGCCGGCTGCCTTGCGCGGAAGGAATGCTGCTTTGACGGCTCTGATGGCTAAATCCAGGAGCGCGGATGAGCTTCCAGCAGCCCGGCTGCAGCTTGTATGAATGTCATTCCATTCCTAAGGAAAAAAAATATTTATGTCAACTAGTTTACTGCTCAGCGATAATCCTTCACATTCTGAGTTTTCAGGGCGCTAGTAGGGTGGTTTTGCTGTAGACTGCTGGGTTTAAACCTGGTTTTAGGTTCCTGAGGGGATGTGGGGGTTGGGCCATAGCTTCTTCTCTCACACCCAGGGGGGTCACTGTGGATTTTAATTCTAGCCGGGATTTGGTTTAATTAGCTTTGATTGATTGGCCCATTTGATTTCTGACTGTGACCTGACATTTGAGTCTGTCTTTGAGAGGAGTTTCTGAGGCACGCTCTTATGGATAAATAACACCATATTTTATTTATTCCTCTCCCCTGAAAATAAAACGGCCAATTAACCCTAATTACTTTGTGATTATTTAAATACTTAACAGTTCGGAAAACTGCATAAAATGAACTGAGTTACTAGTTAGCCAGAATATAAATTTTTACTGTTTTGCTCCTCTGGGTGTCAAACGGCCAGAGCGAGGTGAGGGGATGGGGGTCTGCCTTGGAGGGGGCAGCGGGGGGTGGGTAGCTGCCCCAGCGAGCCCCCCCATGGGCTGCTGGGCCTGTAATGGCTCCTCCAAGCCTCATTGGCCAGTGGATCACTGGTGGGCTGCCCACTCATGAAAGACAGTGTGGTTCCTGCTCGTGGTATTTTTTGGCACCGGTAAAATGCGAGCATTCACTCAACACCAACTCGGTGCCTCTGCTGACAAGCTCGACTTAGTCAGCCCAGGACATGCCACTGGATTGCGGGCAGTCCTTTGGATTTCCTGCTATACGTAAATACATTTTGATTTTGCCATTCCAAATTGCCAGTGGCCAGCCGAAACACCCTTAAAATCGGCAGGATGCCACAGGTTACAGGTACAGCGCTGATAAGTAACTGTAGATGATCAGGCCAAATTCACCTGTTGCCTTTCTTCTGAAACGGGTAGCTAGTTCTTCAATATGCTTAGCTTAAGTTCCCACATTCAGTAACGATATGGCTCCGCCTGCCTGCTGGAGAGTGAGTGTCTGTTGCCCGCAGGGCTTCGGACCTGCTCAGAACCATGTTCTCCAGCCGTGTTTAATGTTATTAGTTTGTTTGGTCGTGTCTCACAAAGACACTGATCTAATCATGTTTTTTTCTCCCCCTAGTGATTGTCTGAATTGGTTTGTCTGATTAAAAAAAAATGGTTCTGGATATAAACCTGTAACTGTGAAATCTGATATGTGCGTAGGATATGGAATTACAGATTTTTTTTTATTGATTTTACCCGTAAATTTTTCCTCTTTAATGCGCCCTCAGTCCTGCTGACGTATTTCTTTTTCAGCCTCAGAGTTCCCTAATGCAGCGTTTCTCAAACAGTCCTCAGGGACCTCCAGACGGTCCACTTTTCTGCTCCCTCCCAATTCCCTGGGAGTTGGGAGGGAGCAAAAACATGGACTGTCTCGCGGTCCCCAAGAACCTGAAGCCGAAGAGCTTTAGTCTGAAAGCTAAAATCCAGCACGGCTGGTGGTTATATCCCAGTTTTGCGGCATTCCACCTCGCGGCTGGTGGTTAAGCCCCAGTTTTGTGGTGTTCTGCCTTGCGGCTAGCGGTTAAGCCCCAGTTTTGCCATGTTCCACCTCGCAGCTGCAGGTTAAACCCCAGTATTGCGGCTTTCTACCTCGTGGCTGCCGGTTAAACCACCAATTTTGCGGCGTTCCACCTCGCATCTGGCGGCTAATCCCCAGTTTCGCAGCATTCCACCTCGCGGCTGGCGGTTAAGCCCCAGTTTAGCGGCGTTCCACCTCGCGGCTGGTGGTTAAGCCCCAGTTTTGTGGTGTTTCACCCCGCGGCTGGTGGTTAAGCCCCAGTTTTGTGGTGTTTCACCCCGCGGCTGCCAGTTCAGCCCCAGTTTCGCGGCGTTCCACCTCGCGGCTGGCGGTTAAGCCCCAGTTTCGCGGCGTTCCACCTCGTGGCTGGTGGTTAAGCCCCAGTTTCGCGGCGTTCCACCTTGTGGCTGGTGGTTAAGCCCCAGTTTCGCAGTGCTCCACCTCGTGGCTGGTGGTTAAGCCCCAGTTTCGCGACGTTCCACCTCGTGGCTGGTGGTTAAGCCCCAGTTTTGCGGCGTTCCACCTCGCGGCTGGCAGTTAAGCCCCAGTTTTGAAGCGTTCCACCTCGCGGCTGGCGGTTAAGCCCCAGTTTTGAAGTGTTCCACCTCGTGGCTGGCGGTTAAGCCCCAGTTTTGTGGCGTTCCACCTCATGGCTGGTGGTTAAGCCCCAGTTTTGTGGCGTTCCACCTCATGGCTGGTGGTTAAGCCCCAGTTTTGTGGCGTTCCAACTCGCGGCTGATGGTTAAGCCCCAGTTTAGCAGCGTTACACCTCACAGCTGCTGGTTAAACCCCAATTTCGTGGCATTCCACCTCATGGCTGGTGGTTAAGCCCCAGTTTCACGGCACTCATGCCAGTGTTGCCATCTTTGTATTCCTGGTGATTGTTTATGCTAAAACATTTGCAGGCCGTGTTTTATTGAACCTCTGTCGGTGTTATCAAAGCACCAGGCTTGAAAGCGTGCTCGTTATAATTACTTTTTCCTGGTTCTCTCAGCGCAGAGTGGAAGGGCTTTGTAGGAATCCTCAGGGTGACGCCGGTGTCCTCATTCGTGTCACCTGGAGAGAGAAGGCGCGCAATTAAAGAGCGCACTCTTCTTTCTGGGGGGAGCCATGGCATGGCTGCACATCCGTATTCCCGACACGTGCTTCTCATTTAATAAATGACCAGATCTAACGAGAGGGGCCGGCTCTCTATGCTGGGCATTGTGGGGAGGGTACTGAGCTCCCCGGGGGGGGCAGGGGTGCATGCTGAGAGCTTGTATGTGGGTCGCTTGGTCCCCCGTGCGGCCACTTCAGACCCACCCCCCCGGCGGCCTATTCAGCCGGCCCTTTGTCCCCCCATGCCCCACCATGCCCCACCATGACTGTGCTCAACTGGTGCCTCACAGGCATCCTTGCCCTCCTGCTGATGTATTGCATTTATGTTGCGCTTCGCCCCTGGTTCCCACCCGCTCTGGCTGTTGTGCGGGGGTGGGAGGGGGGGTCATCCAGCGGTTAAGGAGCAGCACACATTATTACCTGCGGTGATGTTCACCTGGAGCGTCGCACCATCTGCCTCCGCTTGATATGAATGGCCTTGGTTCCTGTGTGGGCTGGTGGGGGTCCCAGATGACACAGTCCCTTCCCCTGCACCCGCTTCCCTGTCTGACCCCCCGTGTATGACCCTTGCACAACAACGTAAATTTGGAGGAGACCACTGGCCCGCGCTCCTGATTCAATGGGCCTGCGTTTGGGTCCCACTTCCAGGACAGAAGAACTAACAAGACCAGATATAGCAGAGGTTGAAACACTTAGGTCTGGGGAGAGAGAGTTGCCTTCTCACTTGGTCCAGCATTGGGTGGGATTGTCATCTTCTTATCTGTCACATCTTTGGTGGGATAGTCATCTCCTTTCGCATGGCTTTCGGGAGGATTTGTCTCTTCATTTTAATTCAGAGGTGACCTCTATTTAAAATACCAGTATAAAACTATATGTGAGGGGGGATACTTTTCCAGACTGGCTGTTTATCGGGACTGAGGGGTTAGCTCTGCTTCTTCCCCTCATGTGGTTTTAACAAGGCCTGAATGGTGAGAAAGTCACCGGGGTGTGGCCCTAGAGTGGGGGGGGTACTGAGCTTTCTTAGGGCCGTTATTGGTGATGGATGTCATGGGGCCCCTGAAGGGGGGGCAGGGGCGGGGGGGGGTTCACCCGATGGACAGGCCCTTCCCACAGACTCCTCGTACAGTAGAAGAGCCCCCCCCCCCACCTCTGCGGTGCTGGGAGTCCATTGTGTCGACATACCAGCGGGATCGAGGAGGGAGCCTAGGCGATGGCTCAGAGCCGGGAATGGGGTGGCGGAGGGGTGTGCAGAGCCGTGAGAGCCCGGTTCGGGCCGCACATGTCAGCGGTGCCTGGCAGCCAGGAGCGGTGCTGCCGTGCCCGCCGGCTTTAGTGCGGTTAGTGCCACTCACTGTGGTGATGCATTGTCCTCCGTCACGCCGCACTCGAAAACACGGGCGCGTTGGCATGGGTCCCCCTCGCTCGCTGCCCTAATCTCCTCACGCTGGCTTGCAGCGGCAGACGCACTTGTTCCGTGTTTGTTTGCTGCAAATGAAAATGGCTAATCTGCCCTGCATGCTCTCCAGCACCAAGGAGCCGGTCGCGGGCGGCCGCACTTCCTGGGAACCCCCTCTCTGCAGAGCGGCGGATTTACTTAATGGCTGGCTTCTCTGGATTAGGGAGCCCAGTGTCTTTGCCGCCGTTCTCAAGCCCCTCGGAAGTGAGGGAGGATCTCCGCACAATGGCCCCATTGTCCCTGGGGGCCGCAGAGAGGAGGGAAGGTGCAAACCTCCGACCGAGAGGCGTCCCTGTGACAGACTTGCGGCTGTGCGATATTACCGAGTTGCTTGGACGCTGAGGAAAAATAGAAGATGCTGGAAGAACAGTGTAGCTGATTTTCCACCTCGTAGACCATATACACCGAAATGAAAAATGTAAAATGTCAGAAAAATCTGCTTACTGTTAGTGCTTCTAAGCCAGTGGCCCATTTATTCTTAAAAACAACAGTGGGGTGGAAGGTGGCTGGATCGTGCCTCTGAACCCCGGTCTGGCCATCATTTACACCGGTTAAGTGCTGACTGCGCTGTCGGTGTGTCGGTGCGGGCCGCTGCGTAATCGAGGATGGATTTTGCCTGAGAAACGTCATAGGCGTTTTCCCCGGTTTGCGTGCAGTGCTTCGGGTTTTACTGATGGTGGCTGGAGATCAGGCTGGCGAGCCTATTCTGCTGGGGGGCGCCCCCCCCCCCCCTGCCCATCCAGGGCAGAACAAAGAATGATTGGTTCAGAGAAATGGCCAATCAGATCTTCAGGTTCCATACCTACTGACTCCAGTACAGGAGAACAGGCATTTGTTTTAAAACGAGAGGCCTTTTACTATGGAAGTCGCTCTTCTTCTGAACCAGATTCAGTAGAGTTTGGCCTGGCCTCGTCTGTGCTGGGCGGCTCTTTTGACGTGTATGATGGACGTTCAGCCTGTTCATGTGTTGGATGGGTTCCTCTGCTTGTGTGCGCCATTAGAAACCGGCCTGTCATGAGCACAGAGGGGAAGCGGTCTGTTTAATATTCACTCTCTGTTCCGCGTCCTCACCAGTGCGGAGCGGGTCTGGGTGTCATCAGTGGGGGGGGGGCAGCGCTGCTGTCCGTCAGTCACGGGTCACGGCGGCGAGCTCCACGTGTCGGCCGTCTGCCGGGGAGCCGCAAACACCTGCAGCCGCCATCGCGGTAGCGTGTCACACGTGGGCCGGGGATGCGTGCCGCGGGTCGCAGATGAAGATAAATGCGCGCCACGCAGGCGATCATGCGCTCTGCGTGGCGTTGATGTGCATTCAGAGCTTCGACAGGCACTGTGTCGGGGTGGGGGGCGTGGCCTGATGGGTGATGTGGGAATTGAAGTGGATTGGCTGCCCCCTCCAGCGGGTCTGTCGTTCCCGTAGCGACGGTGCTGTGATTGCTGTAGTAAATTAAGTAACTCCTACAGCCTTAATGTAATCTCTCCCACTCCTATAGGGAATTTAAGGCAATTCCGTTTATTTGCCGCATTTTATTAAGTTTTGGGAGCCGCTGGCAGTAGGGCATTTCTCAGGCTTCATCCAATCCGCCTCCGTGCCTTATTTCTGTATGTTTACTCCTGCAGCTGGTAGGCTCTGCGCTCAGAAAGTACGCGTGAAATGTAGGCTTCTGTAAAATTCTCGGACAAGTTCCCGTTTCATTAACTTAGCCGCCTTGGCGTAGTATGATAAGCGGAATCCGGGTTCTTGGCACCTTAACAGGAACCATGCGGGTGAGTCATAGTGATCCGGGGGTGCAAGCTCCCAGGGCGTTTTTGGGTCATATGCTGGGGAGGGGCCACAGGGGCACTGGCACCAGCTATAAACTGATTGGCCCTAAGAGTGATCTCTCTCCTGTCGCTCACCGATTCAAAACCATTTCATTGGCTAATGATAAGGTTGGTCCCTCTGTATGAATTATGGCCATCCTTATGCCCTTCACCAAAAAAATCCTAGAATTGAGGTCTGTCTAAAGAGTACTTTTTCCTTTATTAAAATGAATAAAAACCTTTGTGTGCTGGACACCCTGACTTTGATGAGAATTTCCCAAGGCATCACAATGGAGAATTCTTCTAAAGCTCTATTTTTGCTTTCCGAAGACGCCAGGTTCTGTTTTCCCCAGCGTCTGCGTCCCGCTCCGATGCTGAAGGGCCTGGAAATGGACAGATTCAATATCATGGGCATCTTTTATTCAGCCAAGACGCAGGCTGAGCCATATCTGTGCTACAGATGATGCATGAAAGGGTTGGAGAAGCCAATCAGGCGGCTCGACTGTAAGGCCAGCCTCTTCATTGGCAGCACATGGAGACACACTAAACAAACAGAAATGGCAGGACACACGTAATGATAATTAGGGCCTGCTTCCATTTGATATATTCCCCCATTGCCTCTTATTAGCGCCCAGTATCCCAGCCGCCTCTGAGACGGCCGGTCTGTGGCCCAGATCAGAAGCTCCATGGATGAAGCCCAAGGCGTACTTCTGCAGACTGACTTTTGGGAAGAGCTCCTGAGTAGATGCGTGCCTGACTATTTAACGGTCTAGTTCTACAGCAGATGGCCTTGACCTGCTTTGCAGACATGTCAGACCGTGTGGGAGGTGTGATACCAGCCCGAACGGGGGCGAGGTACGGTCCAGCCCGGCCTCGCTGCTTCCTTCGTCCATCTTCCGTGGTGGTGGGTGTTTGGGGCGTCTGTGAAATCGCCGTGATTGTTCAAAGGAGCTTTGGAGGGGGGTGGTGGATGTCGGGGGTGGCTCTATATCGTGACTGTGCCATCAGACGCTCCTCGCCGAGCTAATGAGTAACGGATCCGGGGATCTGTGTCAGCATATGCTGCCTAATCTAATCCCCTCCACGGCGCCTTGGGAGAAGTCCCGGGCGCCCCTGTGGCTGTGGGCGTGTGCCTCCCTCCACAGCCCTCGCACGGAGTGGGCGGCCTCATGGCAGGGTGGGGCGGGGCTTGCCTGGGAGCCTCAGGCTGCGGCACCAATCCCGAAAGGGAAAGCCGAACCGAGGTTCCAGGGAACGTTCTGTGGATGTTTGTGTGGGGACCATTGGGGCTCCTTATGGCTGTAGAGGGTGAGCCAATCTCCTGGGAGAACCGTATCTGTGTCACAACCAGCAAGGAGGGCTCTGATTGGTGGAGGGATAGCAAATGGTGGGACACTATGTAGGTTTCTGGAGATGAGAGAAAAACCAAAATGAGAGAGAAATGTGAGAGATCGAACATTCCCATGTGTGGCAGGGTTTCTGTCAGGGGATTCGCGGTGTCATTCGATACCCGATTCTCTGGCTAGCCTCTGGAAGATCAGTGCTTTTTCAAAAAGAGCTAAAGGTAGAATAATGCTGAGATGGTGTTTTGATTACATAATACCTTATGATGTCTTGTAGACCATAGTACCTCTTTCATGTCGCACAAAAGAATCACGTCGTCTTTCAGCATGCTACTTCGACACTGAAATGAGATTCAAGGTCATAAAATCTAAACTGGGGTCCTACACAGATTATCACACGTTATCACAGACATACAGTACACAGGCAGTGCCCTGCAGAAATCAAGAATCTCATAACGGTAATATGGTCTCTCCATGACATGGTGTTTTTCTGTCATATTCTGCTGACACGCTTTCCTGCACGGTGGCATTTTGGGGAGATATTAAGACTCCCACAGACGTTAGATTAATAAACCCTTGAGAAAATGTCAGCTCCCTGTTTACGTTTTGTTTCTGATGTCAGACTTTATTCGACAAGGCTGTAGTGGTCACAGAGACGCCATGAAATCTAATGTCGTTATACCCTGGACCTTTGCGGGAGCGTCGCCCCGTGTTTGTTTTGATACCAGCCCTTTTGCTGTGTGCTTACCCTAGATGGGGTCAACAGCATGGAAAACGTGTGGGGATGAATTCTGTTTGTTCTGGCATCCCATGTAAAATGCACACGCCACTAGGAGTTGCTGGAAACGGCCACTTTAAGTGTTCGATCCTACCTTGCAAGGGGACCGCAAATTGTCTCCCACCAGATAGGAAACGGAGGACTCTACTGCAGGCCCTACATGCAATTTTGACACCAGCTCAGGACCTGCCAGGTAGGACCATCATGAAGAAGATGGATGTTTGACTTTGCACATGAAAAATGCAATTACTCCAGGTGTTGTAACTGGTGTGGTTAATTCTTTATGTTCCAGTAGTAGCCCTGGGCCAGTGATGGAGAATCCAAGACATTGGCTGAAAGTCCTCACATGATGTGAGTCTTGGACAAATGAACAGCCCAGTTCATTCCTGCTGCTCAGAAGGGGAGAACTAAAACTGTAATGATGTATAACAGGTCTCACTTCATGCTGCCAAAGTATCTTACCTTTGTGTCTCTAATTAGACTCTGAGAGTCAAGGTGATGGGTTAAAAAAATGAACTCTAGCTAATTGGCCCCTAAAACTTCTGCCTGCAGATGTTTTTTAACCAAGCATAACAATTTCTAGTTGCAGATGATAATCTGCAACTCCTTAAGGGGCCCCTAGGTGGTCGGTGTATTGGGCCGTTGAACTGTGTTCTTAGAGGAACCAGTTCAGCGATTAACATTAAGCTTGGTACCACAAAAGCCAGCGGAGATGCCACTTTAATGAGCCGTCAACAGATGGAGTGAGATCTCCCCACAGCTCGGCCACCCAGGAGAAGATCCAAGATCACCTGAAGGAGAAATGCAAGCAAAGAACTCACACTGTGGCTCGCTCAAGAAGAGCCTTGTCATGTTGGAGTCCAGTGGGAGCAGGACTTTCATGTCCTGGGAGCTGAATGCTGAATCATTAGCCTCTTTTAGAGCAGAGGTTTTAGCTGAACTGAGCTCCTATTTTTGTTTCATTTCAGTACCTGAATTAGCTTATCGACCTACATCTGCATTTATTCACCTTTGTTTATACAGTGGATGCTTTTCTCGAGTGGCCTGAGCCTCGATGTGCATTAGTGTTAAACATAGAGCATCATCAGAGGCGCCCGGTTGCCAAGGGCACGGGGACTGGTGCCATGTTGTGACCTGTGTGAGACACTTCTCAGAAAACCCGGTGTCCTGCTCTTAAAGCTTTGGCCCATACAGCTACATATACAACTAACCTCTTAATAGAAGAAAACGCAATAAACCATAGCCATGCACACATGGCAAAGCCAAGAGTGAATAGAAGGCAGCGTCATGGACACTGAAGCAGGCTGCAGTCAGGAGTCGTGGCTGAGGTGCTCAGCAGATGACTGGGAGCCCCTCGAAGTCTGAGGGACTCTCCTTTGTCAGAACCCCGAATCAGTATCGGTAGGTACATTGTGGTGTTGCTATCGAAAGCCTGCTCACACAGAGTCACGTACATAGCTGGTGGTGCCAAAGCACTAAGCAAGCGACCGTCTCGTGGGATTAGCGTGCTTCATAAACTATACCTACACTGAACCCAAAAGCATCTTTGTTTTATACATTTGAATATCTGTACCTCAGATTTAATGAATTTTCCGCAAGGGACTTTCTTATAAATTCAGAGCCAAGTGAGGAGGATATGAACTGTTGTTTTTTGAAGGTCTCTATCTTAGCCATGCTAAGTCAGTTTGTCCTGGCTGAATGAGGCCTTTGGTTTTTCAGGTCAGCCCTGTGCACCAATAGTTAACACAACACATGGAGACCGAATTCCATGCTGTACACAATGAGACCTTTAATGAGCTCCCAGACCTCCTGGAGTTAGGCTAATCTCCCAGGATGCCAGCTCTCACACTGGTTGCATCTCTCTCTCTCTCGCTCTCTTTCTCTCTCACACATACACACAAGCACTGCTTGTTTGTCTGTCCTGTTTAGTGGATAATTCCCACATTCCAGATGCTTGAAATGACTTCTGATCTAATTAATATCTGTAAAATAGGTCTTTGAAGCGTTTCTATGTACACATGTATGTATCATACGCCTGTCATAAACTCCCGTAGCTTGACTTCAGTTGGTGACAGATGGACAAGGCCTCAAGCGGGCATCCCACAGGGCGCCGAACTGCAGTAGCTGCATTGCCCCTCATCAGCCAAGTGGCCAAGTGTTCAGATCCCACCTCCGACATGTTCTAAGGGCGTGAGAAACCCGGCTTCTTGCCAGTTCTGAAGAGGAAGGAATCGGCCTTCAGCTTTGAGGAAGAATCTGGCTTCAAATCAGTTTTCATAAAGAACTTTTCTGGCTTTGTTCTTGTGGGGATGACAGTTGGGTGTTTTAAGAGATGGTTCTGATG
>JAODKL010000040.1:6433956-6445689 GCA_026780765.1 Petrocephalus schoutedeni
AAATGGGACCTGCCCCCAAACCTGGAGGCAGGTGACCTAACATGCACCTCTCTCTCATGGCCATCATTTCACACGTGTCACGGTGGGTGTACCCCTGCACACATAAAGGTGCCTGTTAGAGGTGCACATTCTCAAGAAGCTATGAGTTCATGCCAGCAGATTTCAGAGCCAGGAGGCAATTACTGTTTTACCTTTGAGCACAGAATTGCTTCAGGTTATATCTGGCTGACTGATTAGGCAAATCTGCAAATTACTCTGCATTGTGTTTGAGATGAAAGTGTCTGTTGTAATTGTTCCAGTTTAGAAAAGCTGTCTTCCCTGACACACCCATAATTTATCTTCTCCTAAATACCACGAGCACATGAGAGAGTAGCTGGGGTTGTCCAACCCGGTTCGCCCACATATTCGGAACACCGCCCAACCGGAAGGGCAGCTTGGCGGCGTATGTGACCAACGGTGACCCCACGTCGCCATCACGACCGTTTCCTGTGAGCTGACAGGGACTGAAGAGTCCCCAGCATCATGCTGGAGTAAGGACCAAAAGTGGGATGCGAGCACGCAAGATGGGGCTCAGCGGGGAGGGGGGGGCCACGGGTGGTGGGCGCTGGGCCCGAGCCCCTGGAGTCTGTGACTTAGATTATTGAAGATGAGTGGGAGGGCAGAGAGGCTGCAGCTGTGAGTGCAGACGATGGCACGCCCCTCTCATCATCCATTATGCCCCAGCATCCCGATGACCCTCCTTCAGGCCGACGGATGTGGGAGGCTGTGCCGTTTTCATTCTGCTTACATTAAACCCCCACTTCCAAGTGTGAGGATCCAAACATGGAAAAGGCTGTTTGTCGCTCAACCTTATGACCGGAATGTGTTACTGCAAGGCCGGAGGAGAGAGTCTGATACTGGGGGACACAGCTTAATAATTTAAATGTAAAGAGAGGGGAGGGGCAAATGACTCCTAATTAAATATTCGGGAGGTATAGACTCCCCCCATATCCCTGGTTCCTACATCCCTGTTTTACGGATATCTCCTGGTCACATGACCAGAAGAGATGCTGCAGGTTGAGCAGGAGTAGAACGCAAGGGTGTCTCTGGCAGGATGGTTCATCCACATCTCACAGACCTCTGTCCTCACGCAGATTTGGTGGCTTTTTATAGGCGCTGTAGTTATACATAACTGAAGGGAAGTGCGTAATATGGGCACCGCTCTGGCAGACCCGTTCCTAGATCCAAAATGATACAGAGCCCGTGCCAGACAGAACATGCCTGACAGACGTGCAGCTGATGGCTGGTTCATAATGATGTACGGACCTTTGACCTTTGGCCGAGGGAGAATAAATATCGCATTTGTCGCCGCAATCGAATGGTGACATGCTGTGTGCCATCTGTGAGCAAGAAGCGGGAGCATGCTGCACTGGTTAATAAAGGATGTCAACGTGAAATGCAGCCAATGGCAGGCCAGACATTCTTCTGCGGTGCTTTATGCTCGATGGGCGGAGGGAGATCTGCCTTAATGTGTGCTTAAGCAACCATAAATACTGATCAAAGAACCAGTCTGCGCCATGACATTAATTTTCACTTGGCATTAGTCATAAATTATCATCGAGTATTTGTTTACAGGCCGTTATACTCTGTTTGCTGCTCGCACTAAGCGCTGCGTTGTTTTCTATGATGGCAAAATCACGGAAGGGTCAGGCAGAGATTTTCCTCCGTGGATGCTTATGATTCCACTTCAGGAGGTCGTTTTGCAAATAATCCCAGCTTCTGCTTTACAAGCAAGCATTAATTGACTCTGGTTTCCTATGTCCTAGTTTCTCTGTCATGTAAGCTATTAAAATGCCCTTGTTTCTTCCTGTAAATGCATTGTGTAAGTATCCAGTGAACCGAGTTATTGCTAATATAATACTTTAAAATACTGTCATGTTGCATCAGTCCTCAATATGTATGGTTTGCTGCTAATACTGCTTGACAGTCCAGTGATTATACTACACAAGGTTTCCCTAACCTTATAACAGGTAAGGCAATTCTAATATATCTCTGTACAATAAATGCATTTATTCTATTCTTTTACAACTAGTCAACCAGTAAACTTAAAATCAATCAGATATCTTCATGCCAAACCACCTCTACTGTAATTGCACACAACTGGGATAGTGTGGGTGACCTTCATGTCGGAGGATCGGGTGATGATCTTTTACCAGCAGATCCTTCACCTTTGATTAGCTCCTTGTCTATTCTGGGATACTTCCTTATAATAAGGCTTAGAACTGGCAAAAGCAAGTTCCACCACGCACCTCTGAAGTGTCCAGCTGTGGAAGTGAATTATAGTAAGGTCGGGTCCAGATGGTCAGGAATTATTCTAATGTTGTTCCAATTAGTATATGTCACAGTTAATATGATCACCTTAGAGAATCCTGTGAAGTGATTATCTTAATGACCTGGGGAAGCCTGAAACAAGAACTGAAAGGCTCAGAGCTGGTGGAGGTGGTTTGATGCCTATTTAGAAAAGGAAATGGAGAACCACCAAGCAAAATGTTACATCAGAATGTTATTGTTCAGGGATTTAAACTGAAATTCTGTCAGAAATGACACCAGACTCCAGGGGTCTGTGAGGTGATAAAGTGCAGACAGGCATCAGCACAAAATATAACAAGCCAGATGCGCACCATGTTATTTCCACTAGGTAAAAACCAACAGGCAACTATAGGCAGGCAATAAGCAGAAAAAAACAGAATAAACGTCCACAGTGGAACAGCTGAACCAGGACAAACCCACAGCGAGAGCCCAACAGGGGTAAGGATGCCACATTGAATAGTGTTGAGTTGGGCATGCTAGGCTAAGCTGGGATTCATACTGCCCATTACAAACCCAACAACTAAGCACACAGACTGATGGATGTGCAAGGCATCATGGGAGATGACTTTTTAATATTAGTCAAGAAGAAAATTCATTTAGAAAGTATTTTAAGACCTGAGGTGGGCGCAACCTGAGTCCTGTGTGAGTCCTGACAAAGTAATGTACTAAAATTATTGTGAGGGCCAGCAGAGGTTTCCATTTTAGCATTTCATCTGCTTCATGTTTGCAATGGCAGAGAGTTAAGAGCAGAATGCTTCTCTGGCTGACTTCGTAGCATCATGCTGAGAGGTGCAGCAGAATGAGACCTAAGCTGCAAGGTCACTGGCTGCTCCACTCATTAGCAGGTGGATCTCTTGTGTGGCATGGCCGCATGCTCTTCTCACTCACAGCATCTTGAAGGGCACAGCCTTGCAGACAGTTTTTTGGCAATGCATCTTCTCTGCTCACTCCACCTTATTCTGTTCCATTTGAAATCTGTCAGTCCCTCCATTTCAGATTTGGACATACCTCCCTTTGGATTGATCATAGTCGCCTTTGGATTAATCATACCCCCCTTTAGCTTCATCATATTCCCCTTGGGATTCATCATACTCCCTTTTAGCTTCATCATACTCCCTGTGGGATTCATCATACTCCCCTTTAGCTTCATCACACCCCCATAGCTTCATTATTCTCCCCTTGGGATTCATCATACTCCCTTTTAGCTTCATCATACTCCCCTTGGGATTCATCATACTCCCTTCTAGCTTCATCATACTCCCCTTGGGATTCATCATACTACCCTTTAGCTTCATCATATTCCCCTTGGGATTCCTCATACCCGGCCTTTAGCTTCATCGTACTGCCCTGTAGCTTCATCATACTCCCCTTGAGATTCATGTTATTTCCCTTTGTTATTGTTAAACTCCACTTCCATATTCTCTTAGGATTGATCATACTCAATTTGGAATTCATCATACCCTCTGTGGAGTCATCAAACTACTTCCCCCTCGAATGTACCGTTCTTTGGATTCATAATACTCCCCTTTAGCTTCATCATATTCCCCTTTGGATTCATAATGCTTGCCTTTGGATTCACCATACTCCCCTTTAGATTTGTCATGCTCCACTTTAGATTCATAATACTCCCCTTTGGATTCATATTACTTCTCCTTGGATTTATCTTACCCTCTTTGGATTCATCGTCCCCTTGGCCATTAATCTCCCCTTTAGATTAATTAAACTTCCTTTTGGATTCATAATACGCCCCTTTGTATTCATCATAGTACCCTTTAGAATCATCATTCTCCAATCTGAATTTGTCAGACTCCACTTTGAATTCACTATACCTCTTTTTGAATTTATCACCCATTGGGCTCATGATGTTCCCATTTGACTTTGTCATACTCCCCTTTGAATTCATCAGACACACCCCTTTGAATTCATCATACATCCCTTTGGATTCATCATACTCCCCTTCAGATTTGTCATAATCCCCATTGAATTTGGTATGCTCCCCAGTGGGAATTCTGCTCAGAATCCTTTGTGTTGTTATTTTCATATTGCCAGGCTTACACTGGACACATCTTTGTTCCTCTCACAATTTAATAGTAATATCAAACTCACCCTTGGATTTCTTGCATATATTAACCTTTCAGTTGTGGGTGGTGACATTATGATAAAAATGTGCAAGTGGGTACATGATTGTGACATCGTGACCCAACCAAAATCATGACCAACAAACTGTTTCTGTTACTGACAAAAACAGACATGCTCACCATCATTGTGAACACAACCTCTGCTGGTAGTTAGCAGGCACAGACTAGGGCCAGTGTAACAAAGGCAGCTGATTGTTACTTCAGGCTACGATTTAAATTGTCACTTGTCAGATGGAGTGAAAGTATGACTCATCATTAAAGGATAGGCTAGCAACTAACAAACCATACAACATAAATCTCAGCTACATTAATATATTAATAACTGTCATTTAGTTCTACTACTTTTAATTTGAAACAGGACAGCATACATTTTCATAGTTGGCTAAAAAAAGTGTATTTGAATGGTTTTAGGCAATTTTCTTTCTTTTGTGTGACAAACACAATGATAAAATAATGAACCGCACATTAACGTTAATCAATTTGTGTAACAATTAATCAACCACACTGCTTATTATCTGACAGAGAAATTTGCTCTGCAACATAAATGTCACATCAATGAGATGATTTTATTAACATGCTGTCCTTTTTAAATTAAACACGAGTTGCCCTGAACCACAAAAAGGCAGAAAGGCTTTGTAGCTGATTAGCACCTGCACTGGTGACAGACTTTGTGTTTGCTTCCTGTGCGACAGTACCAGCTGTGGTGAGAGGTGCTGTTAGTGGCTACACCTAACCCGGTAGAAGCAAAACCTTAAGCGTGAAAACAATTATGAAAAACTTGCTTAAAAAGCCTGTGAGTGACGGTCGGCTTTTAATGATGCTGTTCAGCCTTTTATTGTTCAGTGTGTTAGAGAAACGACTGTCACCATAAGCAGTGGACTGATGGGTGGGTGTAAGCTTGGGACCACAAGGTGCTACAGGTTCCTCAGTTTGACTGGAAAAGTCCCGTGGTGATGGAAAGGCATACCAGACTAAGTATTCCCGCGGCCTCGCCACAAACGGAGGCTTTTGGCAAGACAGACCAGACAGTGCCAGGCTGCAGGGTACGTCGGCCGTCATATCACATGACACCCCAAAGGATGGTTCCACATGGTTTCCAAGGTTCTGTTCAACCAGTGAGAATTTAGCTGTCATTTTTCACAGTTACTTAAATTCCCAGCTGGAAAATTGAATTTAACTCCTCAGTCTATTGCCTTTGTATAGGAAAGCACATGCTTAGAACAGTCTTGGTATTCTCAATTTAAAGATCATGTTGCATTTCGATGAAAGAGAAGTGATTTTTCTGGAAAAATCCAGTGTCTGAGGGTGCTTTAGTCACATGGGCAGCCATACCGGGGGCCGTTTTATAGCTGTTTTTGGTGCTTGTGTGCTGGCAAGTGTTCCTGGCTGATGTTCTCCTGTGTCTTCTGGTCCATTAGGCGGTTGAAGGGGTCGGTCACAGAGACCCCCGGTTTGATGAGCAGCAGTGACCCGTATGCGAGCCCTGCTTGACGGCACCTACGGAGGCTGGCAGAGCAGACGTGCGGTCTGTCAGGGACAGTCCATGCGGGAGGTGGGCTTGCAGCTCTGTGTGTATCACAGGAAGGTGTGTTTCTTTTCTGTCTTAGCCAGGAAAACATGATTGGACATGTTGGTACTGTCCAAAATCAGGACTGCACCGAAGACTTGACCCCTAACATCTACGTTGCTAATGTGGGGCATGATGAATTGTTACTTAGCAAATGTCGTTGTGTTGTATAAGCACTGGGTTCTACTGAATCAAACAAACCTTCTTGGTTCAACAAGTAAATTAAATTATTATTATTATTATTATGAGAGACAAAGAAATGCTGAAAGACAGAACACACCAAGACTTTATCAGCAAGGTGTACTGCTTTAAACTGTCATGGGCGGTTTTTGGGATTCCAGATTTTTCCGACTCACCTCGACATCATCTGATAAAGCTTCTAACAAAAAAAATATATAAATAAATCTACCAAAAGTCTCCAGACTGATCATTATCAAACCATTTATTATTGTAGAAAACAAAAAACCTCTGCACTAGAATCAAGCTGACGTTGGTTTCCTAGCAAACAGGACCTGCATGAGTTGTTAGCTTCTGATGGATTTCTTATGGTTATCGCAGGTCTTTTGTTCAGGAGGTATCAGCATACTTCGAGGTAAAATCCCCAGCCCTAAACAGCACAGGCTTGTCTTTTTGTCGAAACATGATTGCCCGTATGATAAGGTGCCATTTTTAAGCAGGAACTACAAGACACAGAAACCAAGAGGCAGGAGAGACGTTGGGTGTTTTTATCACCGCGTGGATTTACTAAAGAGAATTTCTTTACAACATACATTTAGCTGTGAATCAGATGTTAAGGAAGTGGAGAGAACAGCAAAAAACCTTGAGACGTCACAATATTTTACAAGCGTACAAATCATAGGCTGCTGGGGAACGGGTCGTCATTACACCAAGCAGGGTGCAGCAAGAGGAAACGACAAAGGCACAGCAAAGAACCACACGCCCCCAGAGATGTGGCCGGGTGGGGGGGCTATCTGCGGACCACCACCCCCCACCAGCTACACCAAGTCCTTGCAGTCACACCCCTTCATATCTATGTACAGCTGAATTCCTCCCTCACATTTCCCAGCCTTTCCGTTTCGTCGGCCCACATCTCACGGCAAAACACGGCGGCTCCATCCAGCTGAATGGGGTCGTAGAAAGAAGTGGTTGGGTGTATATATACGTCTCTCAATAAATAAAATGTACTCTATTAGTACTACAAAAGTCACGCTACAAACTGTTATTCACAGTGGCCCAGCGCCGAGACGCGATGGTCGTCCTCTCCTTCTGAAACTGCCCTACACATCGTTGCATCCTATTCAGTGGTATTCTTGGGAACTCTTCTCGTTCACTTCATGGTACAGAGGTTCGAAACGCTGCCCCGTCCCACTCTGGCTCAATACCTGGCACCATGGCAACCTTCTGAAGGTTAAGGAGCTTAGCTCGGGACATAATGCTGCAGGGTGGGCCCGACCCTCTTACTCGGTCGAAAGGTCTGGCTGGTACATTTCAAAAGCCCAAATAAAACCGATCTGATAAAACTCTTTAAAAGACACTGACTTTGAGTTAATTTATTAAAAGAAACTAATTCAACATTAAAATATGTAAACTTATCTTAAAAAAAGGTTTAGTTTTATAGGGGGGTCTTCACTATGCAGGAACCAGCCTGCTACTGATGCCTAGAAATGATTTTTTTATCATTTACACTAGAGACCGGCACCTTTTTCCAGTACTGAATAACCGTTATGTTTCTTTACTGCAGTGCAGCAACCCGACACAAGGAGGCATTAGCGAGAATGTACATTAATCACTCTATCAAATAGCAAAAAAAAAGAGGAATTGATGACTGAAAAAAAAACAAACACCCACGACATTGTCGACACTTTCCATCACAACAAAATGGCTGCCTCAAGCACATCATTGGCACAATCAAAAAACAAAAAAAAAAGAAATCACAAGTAATGATGGGGGAGGGCGAGGTATGCCCCGCCCACCCCCCCCAAATATTCCTAGGGATTGGAGTTACGGTAACATCTACATTCTTTACTTTTGTTTTAATCGGACGAGGGAAATATCATCAAAAACTACGAGGAGACATATTTAACAGCTAGAGAAATCCTCACTACTCAAGTGTAAGGCACAAATTTACAGGTGGAAGGAAAGACACTGTTTTACAGATGGAGCCGTTTGACAGGGGGAGGGGGGGGGTTGGACACAGCATGCGTGCACCCCCCGGGGCAGGATGCTGACCTCCACACAGTTATTTTTGTGTTATTTTTAAAGTGGATGTTAGCTGCTGCTACTGCGTTCATACGTGCAAAACTGATCCTGCAAAGGAATGAGCCACAGTGCTAAAATGGGACCGCAACTAAGGCAGCCATGTGTTTGTGTGGGTGGGGGGTGGCTGGGGGGGGGGGGTCCTGCGTCGCTCGACCATTTGGGAGACTCGGCTCCGCCCTCGTGGCTCCCAGCTCTGCTGCAAAACCACCTGGCACAGGTTAATAAATATCCCCTCCTTCCAGAGGTCACGCGTGTGTGGAGTCTGGGCCTGGCACAGTCAGTGGGCCTGTCTGACAAAAAACTGGCTCCAGTTTAATGACTTTAAATAATTTCACACTTGATTAATTAATATTAAAAGGTTTCTTTTTCTTCTGAGCCTAAAAAAATCGTGTTTCTCTTATTTTCTCAAAAGCACTTATTAAATAATAAATACAACAAGTTAGTACAAACAGTCATACGTGTTATTGAGTAACCAGTAGACTAGCAGGTTAGGCCTCATGCGCTAACCGAAGTAGATGGTGATTCAGTGGCTGCTCGCCGTAACACTGAGAGACGTTTTCACAGTTTTCCCGCACAAAGTCAACTCCCGGCCAAGTCCCGAGGCCGCGCTCCGGCGTGCCGGTGTGGGTCGGTCCTCGCCGCTCGGCGCACGACTCCAGGTCCGTCAAAGCTGAGAGCTTTTGGCAGTAAACACATCACGAAAAATTGACTTCCGCTGGGGCGCTGTGTTGAACGCAGTCCGGCCCGTCTTCCTCATTCGGCTCCGAGGGACGGCACTCTCCTACGAATCCGAAACGCTGTCGCAGTAAACGTTCCACGTTTTCCAGGAACTGAGATCCAACATCCTGAGCTCAACAACCATCTCATATATATTTATATATATATAGATATATTTAAAAGGAAACTTTAAGGTGTGTTGCATTTGCTGTACAATGACCATAAACAAGGGTGAATGCCATTGTGACACCGCCGGTGTGGGAAGCCTTATGTACATGAGTTGCTCGGCTTCATGTTTGTGGACAGGGCCACCAAGGCCGGCTTTGGGGGTACGTCCGGCTTCAGGTGTTTGGCCCCCATGCGGGGCAGGGAGCCGCAGGAACTGATGCTCTGCTGCCGGGACAGGGAGACGGCATGCGGGGGGGCAGTCACGTGCATGGAGTCCACCCGCTGTGGGGCCGGCGGAGGGCTCTCCAGCCGGCCGAAGCTGTGCTTCCTGGCCAGGTGTGACGAGTTGGACGAGTTGGTGTTGTGCTTCTTCAGGTTCTTGGGCTGAGCGCCGTGCGCATAGCCCCGCTTGTACTCGTGCCCGTAGACAGACGAGTGTACCTCTAGCCGCTTGCCCATCTGGGGCACGGGCGGGGGCATGGCCAGGGAGGCCTCCCTTTGGGGCACGCGCGGTGGCATGCCGTCGCTCTCCGCCAGGCTGAGGTTGTGGCAGGGGCTCTTCAGGGACTTGTACTCCAGGGTTGCTGCTTGGTCGTCCGGGCCCAGGGGACCTAGATCGACCCGTTGGGGCTGCTCCACGTATTCGTGCTGGTAGGCCTGCTGGTGTTGGGGCAGCGGGAGCACCACCACGCTGGTGATGTGGCCCGGGGAAGCCCGCAGGGGGAGGTCCGTGGAGATAACCGGTGAGCCCATGGGGCCCAGGTCCATGGTGCAGGCGTTGATCAGGTTCTGGTTCCTCTCCCAGTCGCGGCTGCCGCGGCTGGGCTTGCGGCGGGGCTGCATCGGAGTGGACTCGGGTGTGGGCAGGGCGGCCAGGTCCAGGTGCTGCTGCTCTGCCTTGATCAGCACCTTGGCACTGGGGCCCGCCAGGCGGCCGCTGTGCATGAGAGGCGTGAGGACGGCTTCGGGCCTGCCGTCCTTGGCCTGAGTCTCAAAGAGCCCCGTCAGCTTGGTGACGCTGTTCATGGAGCCTCTCCGGGAGTGCGTCGCGTCCTTATCCTTACGGCCGGGGAGCTCCAGGTCGCGTCGCCGGTGGTCGCACACGCAATACACCACGATGCCCGAGAAGAGCGCGCCCATAGCGAACGCCAGGATGACAGCGACGGCCAGCAAGGTGACAGGGACCAGCCGGTCCCGGCCCTTCTGGTAGCTTTCCCGGATCACGCCTGCAAGACAGAGACGGTCAACAGGCACGGTCACTGTTCCGCCGACTCGCTCGCCCATCCCGCGCCGTTCCGAAAGAGCCTGAATTTGTATCCTGCGTGACTTGCAAACAGTCTCATCTATCTTAAGAATATGGAGAGGGTGTTTATCGCTTAACAGTTCGTGCTGATATTCAGACCCACAAAACAAGTGTGACAATCGACTATCTGTGATCTTTCTATGCCATCTGCATGACACCCTATAGGTGAAGTGCATTCTAGCAAGGCAACATGGCCCACAAAGCATTCATTGTCCACAATCGCACCCCAAACCATGCCACACAGACCCACCAGCAGGGGTCCTCGCACTGATTGCCTTTGCCTGTGTCAAGGGGACGAGAGAGCTTTAGAAAAGAATGTAATCAATTTATAAGATGACATTTTTTATGGGGGTGGGGGGGATGTATTAAAATGGTGATAAATGGCGATAAAGATTCAGTGAGCGCTTTGGAGAAGGAAATAAAAAGGGTATGTAACGTGTAAAAACAAACGACTGCTGATAGAGGGTGTTCTCCAAAATGAAGATGGGCAGCTCACTACCGATGGCAATTACTGCCACAAATGGAAACTCCATCCTCTTACGCCCCACCCCACATCGACAGCCCCCCGAGTCAGCAGGCCCTCTCCCGAATGCAAAGCGTGGAGTCATGATTCTCCCGCCTTCTCAGTGACATCATACCGATGGCGGGGAGAGATTAGTCTTGGACAATGTAGCACAGGCAGTGAAGGAGTTCTTTGAAACATCTACATCAATATCCTACGGCCCATTATCTGTCCTCGCTTTGGCTTTTATGTGCACAGAGCCCCCCTTAACCCCATTAACATTTCTCGTCTTATGATTTCTTTCTTTGCCTAAAAGGGAATTTCACTCTTCAAAAACCCTGCCGTCACTTAAAATCCTATGATGATGTGATACCATTTGGCCACATTACAAAACAGATGTAAATTATATAAATTTTCAAATGTGAATGCATGTGGTTCTACATATCTTGAATGTAATATGTATTTTAAGCATCTAATTTTCCACGTCTCCTTTTCTAAAACGGTTTCATATGCTTCCTTGAGCTTGCGGAAGGATGGCTTAGCAGGAAAATAAACCTTTTGACATGGAATCTGTTGGAGTTAATGGCCAGCAGTGTGGTTTGAAGATGGGGTTTCAAATTTAAAGGGAAAGCGGCTTTAAATATGACAGAAGCCAGTCCCCTGGCAGAGAAATCAGAGAACCCTGGAGCAGGACGACAGCATAATCCTTAAAGAGGGGGTGGGTAGGGTG
>JAODKL010000040.1:6466010-6479794 GCA_026780765.1 Petrocephalus schoutedeni
CTGTACATGATTTCACTCACAGACAGCCCTGTGTCAATGTCTAAATGTGCAATAAAAACACACACATCAGTTATCAGACCTGTACATGATTTCACTCACAGACAGCCCTGTGTCAATGTCTAAATGTGCAATAAAAACACACACATCAGTTATCAGCCCTGTACATGATTTCACTCACAGACAGCCCTGTGTCAATGTCTAAATGTGCAATAAAGACACACACATCAGTCATCGGCCCTGTACGTGATTTCACTCACAGACAGCCCTGTGTCAATGTCTAAATGTACAATAAACACACAGACAGTCACCAGTCATCATGGGGTGATGTGTGCCTTTGCATGTTTGAATTATGTACCTATGATGAGAAGGTCACCAGCTTAAATCCTGTGGCTGGCAGAATTCTGACAGACCCCGTGTTATGAGGTAGAAAGTTAAGGTTCAGAAAGTAAAAATCCAGACCAAGATACCAACCAGACATGGCACTCAACTGGGTGGGTGAAACAAAATCATGGTCTGGACTTATAATTTCTGAACCTGAACTTTCCACTTCTGGCTCTACCCCCAAACTAGATCTCACCAGTATATATTTCTGTGTGACTCACTGAGAGCAAGATGTTCTCACACAATTTCCCCACAGGGATAAGCAAAGCATCACTATTCACTTCCTTTTTTCTTCCGTGCGATTTCACTCACAGAAAGGCCAGTTTAAGTCAATGTGAACAATAACAACAAACAAAAAACAACAAGAAACTAACAAATGACTCATTTCAATGTGATTTCACTCACAGAAAGCCCAGTCTCGGTAACCATGTGTACAATAAAAACACACACAAGCAGATCAGATGCAGAGACCAGATGCACAGAAGCCAGCCTTTGAGAGCGGGTACACACACAGACAGACTGACACATAAACAGAGCAGGCCTCCTGGTTTGGAATCACTTCAGTGCGTCTTGGAGAGCTCCGCTGGAAATTTAAACTACATAATTAAAAGGGTAGCGAAGGAACGAACATTCACTGATTATACAGAGATTTGTGACTCCAGCACAAATAAACAGGTCATTCACGCGTGTTTATTCTGCCCAGCCATCACGAGGAATCCGGGTGGTAATTAAGTAGATGGGGAATATCGGCGGAGGTGGATCAGTTTAACGACTCCGCAACTGGATGGGACTCTAACCCAGGGAATGGAAAGCTGACTCACGTTTTACATTTTATTATTGATTTATTTTTGGTCTCTGCAGTGCTGAAAAAGCCCACTCTCATTTGGTGGGGAGCTGCCGCGCCGGTTTCATGTTGTTCCAGCCCACAGCGGTCTCCAGCTCACAAAGGCCGCGGAGAGTCCGCCGCATTCGCCGGCACTGGGCCCGGACACGCTCAGTGGGTACGGTAAGTCGGTGATAAAGTGAACGGGCCGCGAGGGGTGGGCGAGTCTGTGTGACGGTACACACCGCCTAATGCAGCCACTGCTCCCATGTATCTATTAGCGATCATCAGACAGTCCAGGAGGAAAAAAGCCTGTATTACATGTGCTCACATGCGGGCAGACACTGCCGCACTTAGTGGGCCGATTCCAGTAACCAAGTGCTGCAAAAATGATCCAGATCTGACCAGTGTGCAGGCTTGGATGAGCATCAATATTGCAAATGACATGACAGTATTCTGTAGCTATTTGGCATTATATATCTATTATTTAGTACTTTTTCCTGTTAGCCCCTATATAATGTTTGGTACTATTTTCTATTTGGTACTATCTACAGTTTAATACTTTGTCCTGTTTAATACTGTTTTGCATTTGGGACTATTTCTTGCTATACCCTGTCTACTGATTGTTACTATTTCCAGTTTAATACTGCATGCTGTTTGGTACTATTTGGTGTTTGATGCTATCTACTATTTGGTAACTATTTCCTCTTTACTACTGTCTGTCATTTGGTACTATTTAATATGTAGTACTAAATGCTGCTCTTGTTGCTCATTAAAGTGGTTATCAAGGCCCTGAGGTTGGAGGACTCACACATGTTACAAGACCAAGACCACACACACTTAAGACCAAGACCACACACACTAAACTCGCTTATTCCTGGGGCCAGGTCAAACAGGAATGTTAATATTCCGAAGGCGTGAGGTGGAGAAGCCTTGCCATGGGAATGACCCATAAAGCTGACAGTTATACCCACTTACATTGCGAAGTCCAAAAAATCTATGCATTCCAATGAGAAGAGCCACGGTTTTCTTAATTTGAAAAAGGCTATTTCCCATTTTTCCCTTCGAAGTGCTAATACCCACCCACTACATGAAAATGGTTTGGATTTTACGCTGATAGACAAGGTGGGATTAATAAATGAAAATGACCCAAGCAGTGTTTGTATAAGAAATGTCATTGCCTGTACTGACACACGGCCCACTGCCAGCATACACACACACACGCTCACAAAAGCCCACTGAGGCTCACTAAGACAGCCTCTCCCCAGCCCTCGTCCTGTCCACCCCAATTACAGGGGCTCAGTCCCCCGGGGGGGTGGGGGGGGTGGGGTAGCACTGTTACTAAATATTCTGATTGCTGTTTTCACTCTCATCTTACTGTGGCTGCTCCGAACGAAAGGCTTACTGCCTCCGTCTAGTATCATCCAGGCTCGCCCAAAGTATCCAAATGCGGTCCTGCTAATCCTTCTTCCCGAAGCTTTTCCAAAAAGGACGGCGAGCAGACAGTCAGTCGATGCCACACTCATCTTTCAAAATAAACAGTGATGCTGTTTGTACCAGAGCAGGGAATGGAAGTGACCCCCCTGTTTCTTTCAACTCATCCTGAGTGCCAGTTTGGCCACGTGCACTGCTCTCTGTCACCATGGCGATGACCCCGGGCTGCTTGGCAGACGTGGCCCAATGTCACCTGTTGCCCTGTAACTGGCTTCACAATGACAGGGAGTGACTGGGAGACAGTCAGGAGATGTGTGGGGCAGGCCCAGATTCAGCAGGGAGGTGGTACAAAGCTGTTCCTCTACCTCCCTGACCACTTGGGGCATGCTTAGATTACATTTATTTAGCTGGCATTTTTATCAAAAGCAACATGTTTTGGAAGAAGCAGGCTCAGCCAGTCCCTGGAGCAATTGGGGCTTGAGGGCCTTGCTCAGGGGCCCAATGATAACGTCACTCTGCTGATTCTGGGATTTGAGCCAGCAACCTTCTGACTACAGGCACCATGTCCTAACCTGCTGCATGTTATTCTGAATAAACCATTTTATGCATAAAATAATGTGTTATGTCTGTGCAGTGCGGTGTCGGACTCACCGGCGAACAGCGCCACGTTGGCGTGCTTGGCGTCGTAAGGGCACCTCGCCATGCCACTGATCTCCTCCCCGAGGGCTTCCAGAGTGTCCATCTGTGAGAACATGAGAATGACTTATCAGGCGGTGTCACGCCCACACACAAGCCCCACCCATTACTCATGTCCAATCACACTGGATCTGTCTCATGTGCCCGCCCTCGCGTGGCTACCCTCTCTTTCAGCCTCTGTGTGAATGGGAGGGCTAGGGGGGGCACCGCTGCCCTTGCGGACGGGATGCCCCAGGACAGGGATGCCCCAGTAACAGGCAAATCCCGGCCCAGGCTTCCTGACTTCCCCGAGCTCTTGACGAAGACGGTTTTGAGCCAGGAAGATCCAGTGCTTACGCTGGCCCTTTTCTGGCTCCAAACGAGTCATTTCGCTGGTTATTCCTGTCCCGGCGGATACGGCCATCATCCGGCCAGCCAAAAAAGGTCACACGCCGGGGCCCCGCGCTAACAGCTGCCAGGGAACGCTCTCCCATCCAAAGCTCGGCTTCAGCGACGCCGCAATTCACCCACGGCCTCAAATTACGGCGGCTGCCGGCGGCCGCTTCGGACCGGAACGGGACACGGGCTCCGAGGGAGGCCAGGGAGACTGTGCCGTGGCTCAGAGCGTTCTGCTCTGGCTCTCATTTTCCATATTTACGGACAGGATTGCTTGCCCGTGTCACCCTGCCACCGCCTCCTCCTTCCTTCCCCCTCTCCTGTCCTCCCACGGCCGCCTGCCGTGTCACATGGCAGAGGACGCTCGCCAGATCCAGCGTATTGCGGCCGGTCGGGGCCGGCCTTCGCCACGGCGGACACCCGACAGCGATTCAGGCCCGGCACCGTGTTGGTAAACATGCTCCCAGCAAGGGCTGCCTGAAATAGTTATAAATAATGAAATGTGGATTTTTTAAAGCGAGTATAGAGAGACGTGCCTCTCGTCGGTGATTTCTGATCACCGGTGCCGCGCTCCAGCAGAGTCTCTGTGTGTAATTATAGGCCTTGCATCACGGCAGCTGTGCCAAAGTCCATATTTCAGCCGGTAATTAGGGGGATGTGAAGCCAAACTGTCACCTGGGCTCCCCTGATACAG
Organism: Petrocephalus schoutedeni; assembly: GCA_026780765.1. Lineage (NCBI taxonomy): Eukaryota > Metazoa > Chordata > Actinopteri > Osteoglossiformes > Mormyridae > Petrocephalus > Petrocephalus schoutedeni. The sequence continues at coordinate 6,470,414 of JAODKL010000040.1, forward strand.
AGACCCCACTCCGCCTAGCAACAGGTGATGTAATCCACACCAGGCCAAGGTGGGAGTGGGGGGGGGGGCAGTGTCTGTCTGAGTTTGCGGCCAATGCGGGGGCTGAACCCTGGAGGAGCTGTTCACAGATGGGTCCTTTGGGGGGGTGGCAGGAGAGGGAGACACTGTCGATGTGAACATGTCTCCTTTCAGTGCGCACACACACACACACACACATCCCCTTGGGCCTTGCCAGCCCCCCAACCGCTGTGATTAATCTGAGGTGGGTTTGCCACTAAAACTGGACCAGTGGTCACCCCTGCAATACCAGGGAGAGGGGGTGGGAGAGAGCAGTGGGGAGGGGCAGAAGGCAGGCAGCGGGGGGGCAGCTGGGTGGGTAGTGGGGTAAAGGGGGGGGTGGCGTGGTAACAGGGTGAGTGATTACCCTGCCCCTCCTTCAGCAAGGCCTTTGAATATCAGTAATTACAGCTCACCAAACAACATAGACAGACCCATCTGGGGAGAGACAGGTCCAGTGTGAGTGGGGGGGGTGGGAGGATACCACGTGTTTCTGGGTAGTGGCTCAGAACCACCAGCGGCCAATCTGATTGGCCATGCGGATGTGTGTGTCTCTGTGTGTTTCTGTGCATTTGTAATTATTACAGTGTGGTTACAATGTGATAAAAACCTGTAACCTTTAACCATTTTTATAAAAAATATATAAAATTAATGTGAATAAGTCTTGTATTTTGTTGGGTTACTTAAGGTTAAAATTAGGGCTGGGTAGGGATTAAGGGTGTCATCTTATGATTTGGGTTTTTCCCCATAGAAATGAATGGACAGTCCCCACAAAGATATGAATACAAACCTGTGTGTGTGTTTGTGTGTGTGTTTACATGTTTGTGAATAGACAAATACATTTATTTTTCTGTTGCTCAGTCTATTTAAGGTGGCCGTTCTACCTTAAATAGACTGAGCAACAGAAAAATAAATGTATTTGTTTTTTGAGGTAATCAACAGCCCAGGACTGAGGTAGCTTCAGCCCAAAGAACTTTTAATTGATTATAGAAATGTGGTGATGTTAATCACCTTCCGCAATTTTATTCAAGGCCGAAGCTAAGTTCTGAAACAGTTCAGCTGGACAGGGCTTGGCTCCTCCCCCGAGCGGTCAGCTGGCTACTCCCTAGAGCATTCTGGGAGCAGGACTTCCTCACTGATGAGTTACTGTCTCGGCTGTGGCCATCTTTAAATGTCAGTGTCTGTGTGAAACCAGGCCATCTTTAAATATCAGTTCCAACATGAAAGCTGCAATAGCATTAATGGACTCATATGAATTCAATCCCTGTTATGCAGAAAACTCTGATGGTGTTTACTTTGATATTGAGCCTGTGGCATAATGACCAAGCAGAGATGAGATGCTGAGACCTTCATGCGAAATCCTGCCAGAGTTTGGCAATAAAAGACCTCGCATGCATTCCTCAGGCTACCAGCCAACCCCCCTGCCCCACCCAAAAGGAGGGAAAGTGATACCTTGTACGTTCGGCAGGCGGGATTGAAAGCGTTGGTCCCACACACAAACAAGGTGTCATTGTTTTGCTGGAGCAGGACCTTAATGAAGTTGTGACATTCATCCTTGGGGAGACAGAAAGCAGTGCGGTGAACACGATGGACGAGACGCTCTTTCAGAGCACGGCAAACCCCAGCCGAGTATTTATGTAAAGTGTGGGCCTGATCTGATGGCCGTGTAATCACAGCCTGCGCTGATAGAAACCAGACCTTTGTTCCTCCGGTACTTACAAGGTAATCTTTGTGATTGCCACTGTGAAGATTGAATCGGGTAAGAACGGGAAATGCCATTAGATTTGTGGCGACGAAGGCCACCCTCCCCAGAAGTCTGGGACAGAGCAGATCGCTTTACCTTATGCTTGCCCTTCATCCTACAGGTGTCCACGTCCGGCTGCCGGGATTTCCAGGTCAGCTTCTGTACGGAAAAGGCCGGATGTGTAATTTTGCGGGAGGACAGTGGACTGGAGCTGGGAGCTTCCCTGGGAAAGAGGGCTTGCGGGTAGCATGCTGTTCATGCAACTAGGTGGGGCTCCATGACATAGGCGGCCAGTTAATCAGAGCATAAAGAGGATCTCTCACTGGGGCAAACCATGGGCAATCCGCCCCCTCCCACCCCCACCGACACAGGGATGTGATACTCACCTTACTGAAGAAGATCTCGTCCGAGTTCACAGTGTCCATGTCCACGGCGTATATGTGATCCCTGAAAAGGCAGCAAACCGTTTTCAAAACTCCCTGTCCTGTGAGCTCCAGTGGTAGCTCATCATAGCTGTAAAATAGACTGCCACCACACGCACCCCCCCGCCCTGCCCCGTCCTCCGACACAAACAGTGAACAGAGGTTTTAAGCACCGTCACCGTGGGGACAAAGGCCTCTCTGTGCAGTAGAAAGGTTTGCGGGGGGCAGTGGCAAGTCACTCCGAGCCGTTCAGGTCAATTAGACGCAGTGCTCAGCCACGGGAAATTTACACTGCGCTCATTAAGGCGCGGAGGAGCAGCCGTGCCTCGCCGGGCAGGCCGACCGGGCTGTCGCTGGCCGCCATCTGGAAGTCATAAAGCCGTGGGTTAGGTAGCCGTGCTTCAAAGTCCACCGGCTAGCGAGGAGCACGTGTGCGGGAGCTGCCTAAAAACCGAAAATGGGGTGGGGAGGGGCGGGGGAAAAAATGGCTTAATTTGTTTAAGGCTACTTGCAAATGTGTTTTTAATCACAGGGGACACGTTTACTAGGAGGGAAATGAGCTTTTCATATGAAAGGCATGGGGAGTTCCAGCTCGCAGATCTGGCACACTGCTGCCTATTTCTCTGGCTAATTATGTAAATGGAGTACTCTGTGTTTTCAGCCGAACGGACCGGAACATGCAGTGGAAACGGGTCGACGAAGGGTCGCCAAAACACGGATGGCTCCCCATTTACCCAACTGCTGGTCACGCGTCTGCCTTGCGCATCTGCATGGCTCACATGCGAGTGGCGCTCCGCCGGCATATGCGCGGCTCACATGCGAGTGGCGCTCCGCCGGGATACGCGCGGCTCACATGCGAGTGGCGCTCCGCCGGCATACGCGCGGCTCACATGCGAGTGGCGCTCCGCCGGGATACGCGCGGCTCACATACGCCCAGCTCATCCTGGGTCGGCCCGCTGCAGACTCTCCTGCTTCAGGCAGCTAAAGTTCCTCTTTCCCATTGATGCTGCCACCCTCAATCCATCCAAGTCAATAATGCTTCAGATTCCACGGGGCCCTTTTAGGGGGGTGCAGGCAGAGGTTATTGCTCAGCTAAATGGGTTTCGGGCCTCTCGCTGTCATTGAGACACCAAGCCACTGATGCCGATAATCAGGGTCATTTCTACAGCTGGCAATGCAGACTACAGGGCCCCCTTTACCCCAGCAGGGGCTGTCAGGGTGGACCACCATGTGGAGCTTGCACCTTTTTAAGGTGGGGGCATAAGTGAGGCCATAATTCATACTGAGGGCCCAACCTTATTATTAGCCAATGTTATGTTTTGTATCCGTGAGTGACAGGAGAGGAGGCACTTCGGGAGCCAATCAGCTTTCAGCTGGGGCTAGTGTCTCTGTGATCCCGTCCTTGTACACGCCCCTGACTCCGACCAGGTAACAACCTCTCAGGTAACGACATCTGTCTCACTTCTGTGCTCTTTAATCCAATTTATTAAAGTGTCGGCGGGCGGAGGTTCAAATTGATGTAACCAGTCACCTGAGGACAGATGGATGAACCTGCCTTGTGAGAAGCGGTTAAAATAAACCTCTCCATTGACTGGGGTTACTTGATGGTTATTGTGCGTTCCACTTCCTGTAGCCCTCCCCTTCCCAGCAGGCTGAGTGAGAAGCGACGGCTTTATTCCCATGTGTGGCTTTGCCTCCTCCCCCTTGGGGAATGCGGAATATGCCGTTAACGCCCTCAGCGTGCCTGGAGGTGTTTTACGTTTCCTCTCGCCAAATTCTTCGATGGCAGCTCCAGTGCCCCCAAAAGAGTGCTTCTCATACCCTTTCCCCGGTTTCCACACCCACAGACATTAATCCCCACCCTGAACCTCGACAGAGCGTACAGTGACACGCCACCCAGTGACGCGGTAACGTCTCACCGCGTCCACCTGTTCCCTCTCCGCTTTCAGGATTTCCTGCCACCGGTGTCCTGGCGAGTGGGAAGCCCCAGCTCGGGTTTTAAATTCCGCACGTGCGGGACCTCATCCGGTCGCCCCCACACTCCCCGCCCCAATATCTTCCGGCAAAGGTCACTGAACAGACCCCACAATGCCGAACGGTCCAGATCCTAGATCCCAGCTGCTCCGACACCAAAAACGGTCCACAGATGCCATCTGTCTGTCCACAGGCCCCAAAACAGGTGGCCCGTTATATTGCCCGAGTAAAACGTGAAACTATCAGTATGAACCAGAGTAGATCTCCAGCTCCTGGTTACTGGATTAACCAGATTTCCAGAACGGCGCAGAAATACACTGGGCCACTGGGAGTCCCAAACGGGGGCCCCCGTGTCTCCAATCTGAGTGGGCCCTTCGCTGGGGAAGGGGGAGACTTGGACGTGCACGGCGTGAACAGAACGTCTTTGTGCTGAAGAACGGCGTTTTCATAACACTTCTGGGGTGACTGTGGGCCAGGGCGGTCCATCTGGTGCTCCGCTGTGAAAGGCGTTGGCTCGCACCACAGAAAGGGGGCCGGCATTAGTATGCGGCCCACACCTACGGCCCGCGAGGGGCCCCTCCCCCACCCAGTGCCATTTCCCACCCCCCTCGTAAGTGGACCATGTACAGGAGGGGCAATCGTGGCTCTCCTGCTCCCCGCTTCCCCATCTGAAACCCCCAGAAGCAGACAGGAGCAAAATGGGTGCAAATGCGGTGTATCGAAGGTGTTAAATCACAGCGGGCCGGCGGCGTCAGCCGGTTCCGAAAGGCGGCATCCCGATCTACATCACCGAGGGGCCAGGACTGGATTTTCGGGCCAACACAATGAGCGAGACGGATTCGCCTCCAGCGTGGCCCCAGAAGGGTACTCCCTGCCTGTCTCATTTTCACAGGTTGCCCCAGAGCTACGGGAATGCTCCCCTAAATCCCCCCCGATTCCCACCCTCAATCAAGGCCAGAGACGAAGGCTGGGTGGCGTCGCTCTGGATACGTGCAGCGGGGGCAGGGAATTCCTACAATGCCCTCTATTTGTGTTGTGTGTGTGGGGGGGTCGTGGGGGACCTGCCACTTGCAAGCTGGCATTTCTGGGGGCTGGGGGGCGGGTTGAGGGGTTCAGCCAGCAGGCAACAGGCTAGCGAGCCATCTTTCATATCGCTCCATCCCACGGCCACAAGTGCATGGCCCCGGGTTCCGGGGCCGCCTGGCCAAGCAGCAGCCGCGGCACTGCCGGTCAGACCCGGCCACCGCCGGGTCGAGAGTTCGTTTCCCAGAGGCTCCCGTCGAGGCCCTTGCGTCTGCTTGGCACAGACAGGACGGGGGTCAGGACCGGGGTGCGAGGAGCTGGACCAAACAGCAGCATCTGAAGGATTCCTCAGGGGCTCGGGGAGGCTCTTGGTAACGCGCGGCTTTGAAGGGGCCAAGCAAAGCCAGCCGTGGCTTTTAATGACCTCAAGCACGTCCGCGAGCTAATGAATATGTGCACAGCGCAGTGGGGCTGTCGAAACGATGAAGACGCCAATGGGAAGCCTGAGGATGGAGGCGGGAGGCAGAAAGTTCCGGAAGGGTGCCGCTCATGCGCTGCCCTGCAGACGACCGCGACTAGATGGCACCTAATAACAATAATCATCATAATAACAGGAATGTAACGTGACACAGTAAGAGAGTAAGGAGGCAGGTAACAGCAGACATCGGCAAATTCAGGAAGCAGATGCACCAATATCAAAAATCAAATTCCCCAGCTAGGATTTCTATGGCAATCACTGAACGGAAAGAAGGAGCAAACGGCGGAGAGGGTCCGCGGCCTCGGCCCGGGAAGCTGCAGGGGTGCACGTCTCCCGACTCGGCTGCCCCGCGGCACCTCACAGACGGTGCCTTATAGAGCGTGGCGGCGTGCTCGCAAGCAGCCGGACACCGGGTGGCTTCTGAGGAGCATCGCAGACCCTGTTTGTCAAGAAGCGCCACCGGAATGAGGGCTTCTTCTGCCCAAACTGATTCTTAGTGCTTAAAATCCATGTTAGACTTCCAGCATTAGCGCCTCACGCCAGGTCCTGCACAGTAATGAAGTCCCTCTATGGCAGTGATCTCAACCCACCTGGGACAATTTCATAATTATAATACATACTTATATTGATCCCCGTGTGGAAATTCTCTTTTCATCTCACCCAATCTTGCTCTCCATGAGAGAGAGCTTGGCTAGGAAGGGCAGCCACCTCTTGGAGCGCCCGAGGGCCTTGCTCAAGGGCCGACAGATGTGCCGATGCCAGGCTTGAGCTTGCATCCTTCTGATCGCAGGCACAGGGGCTTAACCCACTGAGCCACATGCAGCCAGAAGTGGACATTTCTTGTCCAGGAAGTAAGAACCCAGACCAAGATTTTGTTTCAGCCAACCAGTTGAGCACTCTGTGACTGTGACTCTTTAAGCTCAACTGGCTGGTTGAAACAAAACCATGGTCTGGATTTTTACTCTCTGGACCTGAAATGTCCACCTCTAAATAAGGTCCAGAACATGTTTTTAATTCATGATCAAATCTGGCTTGTGTGACAATCTTTCAATTTCCACAGAGAACAAATGTGCAGTCATCGCCCTTATAATTAGCAGATTATACATTTAGTTTCTCTTTTATAAAATAAAAGACCAAGGGCACCGCTTGAGGTGAAGACTTAAATTTGAGACCCCTGTATTCTAGCATGCCCCAAATATACAGTTCTGTAACCTCTTGTTGCCCCCATACACCTGCTTGTGTCTTGGAGTCATCGCACACATCTCACACTGCAACTTTTTAGGGTTTGAACCTTGACTAAACTCCCTGAGCCTTCCTGGATCTGATCTCCATCAAACTGACGCACTTACGCCTGTCTGCTTACAGCGTGCTTTCAGCTGTCACATCTGTGGAGCTGGAAGGGTGTCTGGGAAGAGCAGTCTCTTCGCTGTCATAACCCGTGCTGCCGCGTCTGTTTGTTTGCGCTGCTTCGATCGTTGACCCCCGAATGACGGGAGCCGCTGAGTGAGCCAAGTTCCGCATAGCATAACCTGCTAATGAGCTAACGTGAGGTCACTCTTCGCATTGCCTGGCAGGCCCCTGGCATTGTGACCCCGATTTGCCTCGCCATTTGCCAGAAGGCCATGACAATGACTGCGCTGTCTCAACTGGCCCACGAGGGTCCATGTTCTCCTCATCAGAGGAGGCAGTTAAGCACATGTGTGCCGACACACCTGAGTGAGCTGTCGACGAGCCCGGCAGAGTGCGTGACCCTAACCCCCCCCCCATCACTGCTGGCTTGATGATAAGGGGAGGAGCTTACATGCAAATCAGACAGATGGAAGCCTCGTATTCACGAAATCTCAACAGGACCGCCACGGCCAGCGGGGGGAATGAGGGGAGAGAGGGTACGCCCACCCAATCTTAAGGGGACGCCTTGCTACTGCATACCATTGCACAAGATCCTCAAAAAAGACTGCAAGCTCGCGGCAACGTGACAGGAAGAATCCACGGCGTCGGCGGGCTCACCTGGCGGCGATGTAGAGGGTCCGGTTCATTACCACGATCAGCTGGATGTCCAGTTTGTGCCGCTGCGTGCTGTTTCTGCCGGGCTTGTGGCCAATGAAGGCCGGGTACTGCTTGGTGTCTGAGGGCGAGAATCGGGCTCTCAGAGGGGGAATTCCGGCCTGCCCCCCCTCCGGCAAGGTCAGCACCAGATGCCGTTAATCACCCTCGCGGTGCGTATGCCTTGAAGGTCTCTCATGTTTTTCAGGATTTGGAAATTCGCATATGGTGAGTCATGAACGCTGCTGGTGGCTGGAACCCGGATTAATTAGCATGAGGTGAGGAACCGGCCCGTACAAAGTTCCTAGACGGTTCTAGAACTCAACAATAAGTCCCCTAGGTAACAACAGGAAAATATTTGTGATGGACAAACACGCTACAGTCTGAAGGCTGTTCAGAATTCCCTGGCGGTCTCTCTGGGTGCTGGGTCACATTTTGGATTCTGAGCGCGTTGGGGTTATGGGATGCACCCTCGAGTACTCACAGTTGCCATGGGATGCAGCGATGGGCTCGGAGTCCTCCGGGAAGCCGGCGCCAGCGGCATGCAGCAGGCTGAAGTAGAGCAGGAGAGCCCCCGTATTCATGGTGGCACACGGGTCGTCCTCAGGGGGCGCTGTGTCTCTCGGCCCTGCCAGGGGGAGGGGTCAGGCTTTTGTTAGCGCTGCCGGACACGCCGCAGGGAGACGGGATGGCCCCACGGAGCAACGCGTGCGGCTACATCGGATTAGCACGCCGAAATGCGTCAGAGATCAGCGGCTCAGCGCGCGGGCCACAGGAGCACCTGTTGGGAGGAGTCTGTTATTACTCTGAGATGTCTACTTTATTTATTTAGCAGAAGATTCCGTCCAAAGCGACACAGTTGTAAGAAATAAGGGTCAGCCGGTCCCTGGAGCAGTAGGTGATGAGGGCCTTGCTCAGGGGCCCAGCGGTCGCCATGGGATTTGAACCAGCGACCTTCTGATTGCAGGCTCAGAGTCACACACCACCCCGCAGGGCTGGAATTCTCTGTGCTTCACAGCTGAATTTGTGCCAAGGGTTTGAATGCATTAAAATGCTGGTGTGATAGACGGGCAGAGGAGGGATTAAAAGGCGAGCACTTTTTGATTTAATAAGGGAACGGCCATCTTGCTGGCCAGATTTACAGTCCCCCCCCCCCCACACAGCTCTGTGTGCTCTCATTCCCGGGAACGCTCCTTACATGTAGAGACAGCGAATTGCATCCATAAATCACAGCAGACAATAGCTGATCCTTTAATCTAATCAAGTTAATAATTTAATACAACTTTTCTTGTTCCTCCAATCCAGGCCGTGGACATTTGGGATATTAAATATAAATCTTCTACATTTATAAATAAAGATGGAAATTCTCTACAGTGCAGGGACACGTTTTCAAAGGAGAGATGTTTTCTTAAGGGGGGGTGGGGGTGCCCTCTACCCATGAATTTCATTCAGAGGCTGAGTGACAACAGTATTCTCGCCGAAAGGCATCGCAGAATGGGGAGCGGGTGAATAAAAAGGCCAGGACTCGGCCTTCGCCGCCGTTCCACACAATGCCCCCGCCCTCCCTCCGCGGCACTCACGGCGCCCCGCTCCGGAGCGCTTTAACGAGGTCCTGAAAGGGGGGGGGGGGGGGGCCTCTC
>JAODKL010000040.1:6479894-6514723 GCA_026780765.1 Petrocephalus schoutedeni
GGGGGGGGGGGGGGGGGGGGGGGGGCGGGGGCTTGCAGGGTCAAAGGCAGGGCCAGGCAGGGGGTCTGAGTGCGTCTGGAGGAGACCGACACTGAATGGGGCTGGAGTCACTGGCCAGTTATCATCATTCTGCAGGCAGGGAAGATGAAGAGGTTGGGCTTCTTCTCTGGGATTTTGTTAGCCTAGCACAGCTTCAGTACAACGACTTTATGAAGCTGCGTTTTTCACCTAGAAACCTAATCGGTCAATGAGTGACCGTTTTCGAATCGTTTCACTCTTTAGCATAATTTGTTTTAAAGTGAAACTCACTATATCATCTGCAGGGATCTTCTATACTTCAAACAAGTGTGTGTGTGCCCCCCCCCCCCACCCCACCACTCAAATGCAGGAAAAGTGCCCCTACAGGCCACGCAGTGAATTGCAATTCAATAGATGAGTGCGAATGGGTGTCAGCCAGAAGGGAACAGAGCAGAGCAAGGGGAGCACTGTCAAGCGGCGATCCCATCCCTCCAGCCAGCACGTCTCCGTCGCACAGCTGCCCGCTCCTCCACAGTAGTGTTCAGTTGGAGAGCCACTCCCACAGGAGAGCTTCCGGCAGCCTAACGCCCACACCTACCGCGCACCGCTGATGGTCCAAACAGCCCTTGTCAGAACTTGCCAGCACACCCCGAGACCTTGGCGCCAATAGCCATCAGCAGGCCCTTCCCACATTGCCCGCCCCCCCGTTCGTCTTTCAGAAGCTCCCAGAACAGCCAGGCCGACGACGAGGCCACCGGGCCGGCCAGCTCGAGTCCGGGAAACAGCGACACGCGCCACGACCCGGGACCTCAACGGGAACGCCGCCCGCAGGGCAACGTCTCACCTCCGGCCCGGCACGGCCAGGGGGCTGCTGCCGGCCCGTGGGAAGCCCTGCTCCGACTGGTTGGAAGACGAGGAGCTGGAGGACTTTCCCTCAGCGGCGGGATGCAGCAGCCTCTCATCCAAAGGGGTGGGCTTGTTCCACAGGACCGTCTGCGGAGACGACGTCCTCCCCTTTCTCCTGTGAGCACAAAGGCGCCGGCGTGCACGAGTGCTATTATCCACCCGCTACATGTGCCTCAGCCAATCAGGACACTGCGCCCATGACCGGAAGCTCGCTGGTTCAAATCCCAGAGCTGGCAAAGTGCTTTCGGCACTGAGCCACTCAGCAAGGCCCATAATCTTTAAAAGATTAACTATCTTTTCTCAAGGTCCAACAGCAAAGACCCTGTACACTTTGCTACCTCTGAGTCCTGACAGCTTCAGCATAATATATAAATAATAAAGGAACAAAATCATGAGTCATCAAACGAATCATTTTGTTTCTCCTCACCAGGGCATGGGTGGTTGGGCGGCACCGGAGAACGGGTCCGAGGCCTCGCCAGTCCCACTGGAGGAGGCGACAGCGTCCTCCGTGATGAGGGAGAAGTCGCTGCTGAGACTGGTCAGGCTGCCCCGGTCCCGGGACTCTGAAAACGGAGTGAGACAAACTGATGGGACTCCACCAGCTTAATGAGCAGGAACCATCAGTAAAAAGAGCAGAACTCTGTCACAAGGAGGACAGAGTCTTTCCACTGGGAAGGGGTTAACTTACTCATCTGACAGAGGTCATCCACTGTGAACTCCATGTCTTTAAACTGGGAGTTCTTCCTCCTGGGTAGTGACAGAGGGGAGAGGAAAATGTCATATGTTAACATCATATTATGAACTGAACTGTAAGGCTTCAGGGAGATGTTTAGATGTTTGTGTGGCTTGTTGTAGTCCCTGCCGAAATTTAATATCTAAAGCGAACAACCACTTACTCCCCGTTTATTGTGCCCCGAACCTCTGCAAACACTCACCTCTGCTTCTTCACAGCTGAAAACTTCTCTGAGACGATGTGCTTCAAAAAATTGAAGCAAAAAAAGAAAATCTGCCAGAATAAAAAAAAAACAATGTTAAGAAATAAATCAATAAAAAAAAGACCAACTATGTGAAATACTGCCCCCTAGTTTTCCAAAATTAAAGTGGAACTAGTGTCTGCTGAAATTCACAGTGGTGCAAGAATTACAGTGGCTGCAGGCGCTGGTGTCTTTCACAAATCCAGTGATTATTTCATCATTTAGAGGAGAGAGAAACAGGCACACAGACGCACAAATGCAGACGCACACACACACACACACAGACGGACACACACGCAGATGCACACACACGCAGACACGCACGCACACACACAGACGGACACACACGCAGATGCACACACACACGCAGACACGCACGCACACACACAGACACACACACAGACGCACACACACAGACGCCGGCCATCTACCTCCTCTCCTTTACTGAGTCGATCTGGTAACATATGCCTGGGGAACCAGAAGCAGGGTTCAAATATTACTAACAAATCAATCAATGCAAAGAGAAACAAAAAAGCAGCATGTGGATATTTTTCATCTTTTAATGATGCAGTTGATAATTCAGGAGGGCTACATTTTTCTAATTCAATATTCAATATTCAACAAAAACCAAAGACAGCTGCCTAAACAATACAAGCCTTGGTCATTACAAATGAAACTTCTCTCAGTATGCAAGCTCATCCCTAGATGATTCGATACAAAGCAGGAATTTGACTATCTCCCGAGACTCATTTCAGGCCTCCATGACAACTCAAATACAGTAAATTGATTAGCCAGTAACTACATGATGCCACACAACAAACAGATAAACAAACAGGGGCATGCTGGAAAAACCATAAAGCCAGCCTGATCTGTTGTGCATGGCATGCAACTTATTACATTTATTTATCACAAGCTTTATCCAAAGTAACATAATTCAGAAAGCAGGGTCAACCCAGAACATCTGCAGAGGCAAACTTCTCTTTATGAGTGTTTTATTTAATGCCGCTTATCATCTCCGCTGCACCACAACGCAAAGGCCATTAAATGCCATCAGATCTGTGCACGACTAAAACTGAGCTAAATATCAAAAGAGTGGTTTCACTTCCAGAGCAGCACCAGAGCTGCATAAAGCTACAAACGTGTGCAGATGATTAAAAGGAGTCAATGAGAAAATAATCACATTCCAATTTATCCCCAGGAATGGGCACAGTGTATGTATATATGTGTGTGTGTGCGTGTGGGGGGGGGGGGACTTCAGGCAGATTCCCTGGACCTGTTCCCAGAAGCTGGTTTGAAATTTAAGAAAACCATGGTATCTGCTCACATATTTTCTGCCTGGATTAAATGCATACAGGACAGAATAATTAGGTGAAACCTCCAGGGGAAATCGTTTGCTCCCATTCCAATACCGAGCAGTATGTTTATCGCTTTGAGTGCCTTAAAATAAACATCAAAAAAACAACACAAAAGAAGGCTGACTCCTCACCCAAAGAGGAACCAGTCATAGGCGATGGTCAGATACAGAATCTCAGCTGGCTCCAGGCTGGCATGGATCAAGCCATCCTACGAAATAAAACTGATGAAAAATATACGACAGAGAAGCTTGCATCTGGCTCTCCATTCAGCGCTTAGCTCCTGAGTGTGGTATTCCAGGGAGGGTGGGCCGAGGTTAAAAATATACATCACTGAGCACCAGGTCGCAAATGCCCTTCTTTATGATGCTCTTGGAATTTCTGAAGATAAACTGGCCAATAAATAGGGTGATGGGTGCACTTCTGGGTAGAAACTCAACCCCAATCCAGGGAGACTCACTTCAAGGCAATTTACTTGGATGGGAAAAGGGGGAGGAATTATAGATTCAAAAACATATCCAATGGAGAACTTACTGCCCATAGGGAGAGTCTTAAGAGGGACACAAAGAGAGGTGTCCGGTCCCAGCCCGATATACAGTGCACCAGAAGGCCACTGTCATCTGCAGGTGAAGGAGATGGGTTTGACACGGCACCACAAACCTCACTGAAGTAAGACACGTCACCAGCTTTCATGTAGGACTTAACCTCACAGGCTTTAACTGCAGGCTGGGAGAGCCCGTTACAGGGGGAAGCTTCAAGGCGCAAAATAATCCACGGTGAAGGCAACAAGTCATTTCCCAGGCGGCCACGGGGTGCTCACCGTCATTATTGATCATGTGAATAAGCAGCTGCAGGTAGTTCTGTGTCTGCTGGACCAGGTCCCAAGACTGAAGGGTGAAACAGCAGATCAGAAATCAAACATGGCCCATCAGGGAAACCTTTGGGAAGCGTGTCACATGACGGGTGGCGCCACACGTAACATTCGGGCACAAAGAAACCAAACCAAGGGCATTTCCCAGTACGTGCGCTTGACCGTGCTTATGTTCCCCGTTTACCCATTTCACATCATCGTCCATTGCCAAAGATCCGTTCCAATGCTAAAGCAGAAGTACAGAGGACGGTAAAAATCCCCAGATGTCATTCTTGCCCCACCACAAATATCAAGGATGCATCGGTTGCATCACTGGGCTGCAGAATATCACACTGCGATTATATGCCGCATGCACAGTAATCACCAGAGCTTCAGATGACGGGCGTAAGCATTTGTCCAGAAGACAGTTTCTTGGGACTATACAGACGTTTACTCACCCTCACAATTTGGTAAGCAGATTAGTACTGCACCTAAAATATTAATGAGAGGGATATTATGATACCCAAAAATTAGTAATCTGTATAAATTTGGTACATCCTTTAAACTACGAAAGGTACTGGCACACCACCACCGTATTTTTTGTCTTGCTTATCCACAGCGTCTAATTTCCCAAAGATGTTGTGGCTGCTGAGCTGTCCCTTTCTTCTCTGCCACTTCAGTGCTTATCGCTTCCATGATATAAAGCGGTACTATATGGCATGCTCCCCTATCCAAATTTAATAAACATGAGAGGACACCAAATTTATACAGATTACTAACTTTTGACCATCACAGAACGTCGATCATTAATATTTTATGCATACTACTGATCTGCTTACCAAATTGTGGGCATAAGTAAATGTCTGAATAGTACCGAAAAGCCTGCATCTGGACAAATGTTTACGCCCATCATCTGAAGCCCTGGTGGTTATCGTGCATGTGCCATATAATCAGTTTTATATGGTGAAAGGATATAGTGTAGCCCTAGTTGCATCCTTGCCAAACAAGATCTCATGATTTATTGCACTCCAAGGTTTCCCTCAAATTAGTAAGACCAGTCGTACCAAGACCACAAGTATGATCTTTTCATTCTTGGTACTGAGAGACACCCCATGTCTGCTACCATGAAGAGTCAGGAGTGGACATGACCTAGATGTGCAGATGTGGGCCAGATGTGCAGCGATATGGGGATGGGGCCTAGGCTTTAAAGAGAGAGGGAACTACCGAATGCCTACCTGGTATTCGCTCCAGTCTATGTTCAAGTTCTTGGTGAAGGTAGGAGGGATTGTCAAGGGAGCGTCCACAAAGTCCTTCAGTTTGAGCACAGAGGATAAGATCAGCCAAAATAAACAGACTAGAAAGAGAAGGAGGCTCCTTTCTGAAGTGTCACAAGAGGACTAATCTAATCATACACATCTCATTAGGATGATAATAATACACTCTAAGCTTAAAGCATGAGACAGTATCATTACGCTAATCCGGAATTACTAAAATCCGCCCCCCGTAGCTGTAATGCTGCAGTATAATAATACAACAGGTCGCCATACCTGGTTCCAGTTAAAAACCAGCCCTTCTGCTGTATAATCTCTGTCTTTGTATTCCTTAAAAAATTCACAGCCTGAAAAGAACAAGGCAGAAGCTGTAATGTAAGCAGGCATAGACCCAGACGCCCGCCGAGCCGCACGGCTACTGCTGACAGCAGCACATGTCATTACCTGGGTAAGGCACAGATATCAGGGTGAAGTCTGCATAGCGCTGGGCCTTGTCCACCTTCTCAGAGGAGGTGACACTAGGAAAAGAGGGAGCGTGTGAGCTTACAATAAGGAGGAGGAAGGAAACCACGGGATCAGGGTGAAAAGGAGGACTAGAGGAGGGTGGGGTTACCCCGAGAGATGTAGAGAGTAGGCTTGGGCGGCATCTATGTCTTCATACGTCATACCTTCTACACATTTCACTCTGGCATACGGTATATGATAGCATTAAAAAATATTTGTAAGTCATATTGGCCAGTGTTTCCCAACTCAGTCCTCGGGGAACACCGGACAGTCCACATTTTTGCTCCCTCCCAGCTCCCAGCCAATCAGGAACACAGAATCCCTGGTTCAGGCGTGCTGGGAGCGGAGAGGAAGCACAAACGCGGACTGTCCGGGGTTCCCCGAGGACTGGGTTGGGAAACACTGATATAGGCTACGGCAAACTTCAGAATCGGAGCCTGAACGGGAAATGCGGAAGCTGAGCATGAGGAGGAACTAGGAGGCAGCTCCTTGCTGAAGAGCTAAAAAGATCACCATTGGTTTATGCCATGCACGCTCCAGCAGCTCACACTGTGTTGTTCTTCAGCTTTTTATTTTTTAACTTAAGTGAGGCTCCAATCAACGCTAATGCTATGCACTACAGTACATCGCCCCAGTAGGGCAACTCCATATCAGTATCACAGAGAGAGAAGAGGCGATTTCTTTATTAAAAATAATACCTTGACGATTTCTAAATACGGGGGTATACTGTAATACCGTCATACCGTGCAAGCCTAGCAGAGAGGATAGAGGGCTTACACTAAACGGGAGGAGGAAGCGGGATTATGATTTTAAAAAGGAGGGAAACAACAGGATTATGATAAAAAGGAAGGAAAGAGAGGAGTGAGATAGCGTAAAGGCTGATCTACACTTCTGCGTCAAGCCTACTCCGGGAGCTGTTTAGTGGCCTATGCCGTCCTAGGCATTTTTACATGTGCGCTGGTGTGTCCGTGTTGCTCAGCAAATACACTGCCAAAACACTAAGCGATTCATAGTTTTGGATGTTGTATTTATTGACCTCGCAACCTGCAATATATTCAATTGTTGAATCACCCAACTAAAGCAGAAAAAACATAAACATTTAGCAATTAAAAGTATCCATTTATCGAGTTCTGGTTATATGGGTGCAGCCCCCCCGCAGATAAATCTGGAAAAATGCTGAGGCGCTACAAGGTCACTTTTTATGCAAGTCTTGTAAAGTACGAATAAATTTAATGGAAGGTGTTGCAAGGGTGCTTCAGTTTATATCAGCTATATACAGGTACACTTGGGATGCACACTGTTTTTGCCCTCTTTAAAAAAAAAAATTAAAAAGAAAATCGAATTTGACTAAAAACGAATTCCACACATCACAGTTCAGGCGGTTTGCGTCACCGTGATGAGTAATTACATTTCTGGGGAGGCGCACGTCAGACTACGGTATAAGGTTCAGCGCAACGTCCACAGCTATGTCGTACTTACGCTGTCGATTTGACGCAGAAGTATATAGCAGCCGTAAGGAGGAGGGAGAGAGGAGGGCAGGTTCAGCAGAGTCTGCATGCAGGAATATGGGCCCTGAGGACCGTCACTCACTTCAGGCCAAACTTGACCTTCTTGTTCTCCACCATGAGGTCGCAGATGTAGCGCACAGAGAGGTAGCGAAGGAGCTTGATATCCAGGCCCCGAACTTTGTCAAAGAGCTGCGACTCGCCGTTCCTGTGGCGCACCAGATCACGCCACGTCAGGGCCGGGACAACGCAACGCGGCCCGCGAAGAGGACCGTGCGGTTGTGTGCGCTCTCAGCTTATCAAGGCCACACTGTAACAGTATTGTAATCGAATCCAGTATGGGAACTGCACAGCATTAGCTACAAATTAGCTACAGTTCCACAAATTAGCTACAGTTCCACAAAACGTTTATGTCATTAATAAATCTACCATTTCAGTTATTTTTTGCAGAATGGTCTCACCGCACTGCACTGTCATCCTCCGGTACCTCCTCTGACTCGCCCCAAGTGTCATCAGAGCCCCCTGGAAAGAGAGAGAGAGATGCATGGCATTGGCAAACGGAAAACAACAGGAATATTCGGCTCTCCCCCAGATATGGGTCTAGAAACCTCCAATACAGGCCTCTTTTTAATTCGATTACCACTTCCAGATCTATGAATCATTTTATATGTATTTAGTTTACTATGTTAATGTTAAATAAAAGCCAGCAACCTCATACCCTCTGTGCTGTACATTTACAATAGTTATGCTGTCAGCCAGATGGAACGTCAAATTTGAAATCAAGACTGTCCAATCTGGAATCAAGACCCACAAACCTGGAATCAAGACCCACAAATCAGAAAAACAGGAGGCTGGGTGAAGCAGGGGGACATTATAGTGATTAAATTACTCATTCCCAGCCTCTTGTTTTACACTTTTTCCAAAATTTTAAAAATAAAACATGAAGCATCACCCTGTGCCTGGCAAGCATGACAAATGCTACTGCCCAAAACCCTCTTTTATCAAAATCCCCGGCATCTGGTGGACACAAGCAGGTTGCGGCATGCCAGGCGAATGAAGCTGCACGGAGCAGCCAGGCATCGCCGGAGGGGAACGGGCCGTGCCGGCCGCCTCCCGTCTGTCTGCCGGCACTCAATCTGCAGACAGCCATCATACATTTTTAAAGCTTAATGCATTATATGGGAGAAAACCATTAAACAATTCATGCTATGTACAGCAAAGAAGCCCATTACAATCATGCGTACACAGAACAAACAACCCCCATTTACTAAACAAGACTATTATGCAACTAGCTACATCAGTATGATATCCAACAGTACCAGTGCTACTGGTATTCTATGAAGATTAAACAGCTTAAAATTTGTATTGTTTTAACCTAGTGGTTTCTTATTAAACTATAAGCGAAAGCTGACCCTATAGCATAGTCAGCCACACTGGCGGTGGACTCAGACAGCACTGCACCAGACTGATCGTCTGTCTCTAGCCATCAGAGAAACTTTGTTGCTAGGATACACATCTAAGAATAAGCGTTTTCCCCGAAAGCTTCTGTGGTGCAGCCTCTGCGGTGGGGGTCATTTGAATAGGAGTCATTTAGTTCTGATTGACTACAATTAATGGTGATTTACAACTTGACTAAAATCCAGAATAATGCATTTTGCGACTTCTGTTCTACATTTGTAAATAACTGATTCTTAGAATGTGAAATAGCCTGTTAAGATTTTGATCTTGATACACTGGCAATCAGAAAAACCATATGGCTTGGCATGGCATGACAACTGAATGTAATTAAAAGAAACACTATGCAAGTCAGAGAAAAACAATTCAGTTCCAAAGTTTTTTTGTTTTAAACAAATACAATTCCAAAGTTTTTAAGAGCATCACTAGGTCTAAATGAGAGCAAGGTCTCTGCATTGAAATATTTACCAAGTCAATGGAAAAAATTAATGAGACATCATTGTTAGCAAACTAACAATGTCTAGCAAGCTCCCAAGATGGAATCATTTGCAAACTAATGAGTACATTTGCAAACAGGAAATTACCTCTAGTTTTATAGGTGTTAAAGTACAATTAGAAAAAGATATTAAATTATCTGAATATCACCTGTGCTTCAAAACATTGTTAGATTGTATACAGCATCACCAGATTAGTAACTGATATATGTAGCAATAAACAAATTTACTCTGATGAGGAGATGCTCCAGAATTTAGACCGGTTTAACATAATGCACCACAAGAGGTCACTGCTGTGTCCCAGTATTTTTAAAACATAGGACATCCTCTTTATAATTGGTAAAGTCTACTTAATGACATAACTTGCATCCAAATAATTAAATGAACCACTGAAATGTTTACAATTTCTCTCTCATATTGAACATTCATTCTCATTTCAGTGTCTAACCTGTTCCCTCAAACACACCTTAGGTTCAGCTACCATCACTTGACATGTAGGAACTCCAGGTCAGGAAAGGGTGAGACTTAATAGATGGGCTACAGATTGTGAGACGAGAAGATGGTGGTTCTGTCTGGCCAACAACTGCGTAATTAAAATGGGTTAACTTAACAGCAAAGTGTTTATTCCCTGGAGGTCCAACAGTAGCGTGTGCTTCGCCTCACCTGAGAAGATGTAGTTATAGCCAGTGCGACCATACAACTCCCCCCAGCCAGCCAGAGTGGAGGAGCGACAGATGTGCTAACAAGAGAGGAGCCAAACAGTGCGAGTGAGACTTTCAAAGGAAAATAATGCCAGGCCGCAGTAAAAGCAAGAATCATTCCTCCTATCAGAGTAAAGAGCATGAGAAATATATCCCTTCTATTACCATGAAATACGACAACACAGAAGTACATCTAAAATTCTAATGGGCAAATTTCCAATTTACAACAGGAACTTATCTGTAGCCTTGTGCAATATATACACTTCAGAAGCAGGGCAGCAAGTTAAATCATGACAATTTCAACTAATTAAATGAGTGATATGCAATAATAACTGCCTGCATCATTCCCAAGTAATGTTTGAAGCGTGTTAGAGGCATCTTGCAGAGGTGAGTCGTAATACGCAGAGTTTATCTTGTAAAGTTCTTACGTAAACAGTGAGCTATGACCCCAACAGATAGAAAAAAACCTGATGAGAGTACAAATGATTTAGACAAAGCTTTTTACATCATGCTAGGGGCATTCTTAACATTTACTGTTCAGAAAAAGGCATTTCTTTAAAAATTAGCATAATTTTAGAATGTGCAGAAGCTTTCAGCTTGGCATTATGCATAATACATAGACATGAAAACACTGAAAGTAAACTGAAAACTTCAGTAATTATGCCAAGCATGTTTTTGATAAACCCATTGAAAAACTTTCACAAAAGTCCAAAAACAATGTTCTAGCTGACTATAATAGAGGCTTGCTTATAATTACTGATGAATCAGATTGGGGGGGGGACGTCACTTGGCTATTTTTGCTAAAGTTACCTCTGAGTCACAGAGACATGGAACATTTCCATATTGAATTACTGCAGGTGTGGTGAAGGGCCACTATCGCGCATCAATACCCAAGGAGGACATTTATGACGGGAACCACTGCCCTCCCCCAAGGGACAACCTTCTTAGCTTTTAACCAGAACGCCACTGAGGCTGACCTTTGGGTCGGCTCTGCCCCCCCCCGCGGCCCCCCCGGCGCCCCGCTCCGGGGCGCTTTAACGAGGTCCTGAAAAGGGGGGGGGGGGGGCGCTCTCGCAGAGACTCGCCCCGATTGCCACAGCCGGCCAGACGCCTTCCACCTCTCCCGGCTCTTTTTAAAATGAACCCTTTTGTTCCCGAAGTCGTCGCAAATTTGTGGCGATGTGTGAAAACAGAGAGCGAGTTTAACTGCGCAGGGGAAACAGATAGCACACAGCTCTCAGCTTCTGACTGTAAATATATACTGTAAAGACTGGAAGAGGATGGGAGCCCTGCTGAAACGTGACGGGCACAGTGGCGGAAAATGCAAAGCGGCATACGAATGCATGGATTAAGGGCCTAACCCTAACCCTCAAGGGCCCAATGGAGGGAAGCATTGTGCCAACCAGTGGATTCAGGGCTGCCCAATCCTGCTCCTGGAGAGCTACCACCCTGTAGCATCTCAATTAGAAGCATCTCAATTAGTCAGCTTTGCTTCAACATAGCTGGCTCTAATACTGAGATGCTTCTGAAGGGCATGATTATCAGTATCAGGTGTGTTAAATTAGGGCTGCACCTAAGCTCTGCAGGGTGGTAGCTCTCCAGGAGCAGGATTGGGCACCCCTGAGTGGATCTAAACTGGCGACCTTCTGGCAGCAGGCAGAGAGCCCTAACTAGAGTCAAACAAAGCCCACGATCTAAAGATTAAAAACGGTGAGAAATATTATGGGGGGGGGCGGTCAGGGTGAAACATCGGTCACTGGACATCAGGCTGCAACAGGCCACCTAAACTGGGAAGTGCCTCAAAAGCAGAAGCTTCAAAATAATCACATTTTGGAGCAGAATGCCTTTATTGTCATTGTACAGCCCATCCTCCCCTCCCAGGAGACACACACATGTAAAGGCGAGGGTGAAGTTTGGGGTCAGAGAGCAGGGACCAGGCCATTAATGCAGCACTGCCAGTGCACGAGGGGCAGGGAGCCTTGCTCAAGGGCCTACGTGTGATACGATTATCCTCTTGGCCAGAGGGTTTGAACAGACATGCTTCTGGACACAGGCATGCACTCCAGGATGGTGAAGTCTGATTGAAAACAGGGGGAAATTCTCAACACCCATGGGCTGTGAGATCAGCCATTCACAGGGCACGGCTTCGGCTCCGGCCAATGAGAAATCACGTGGCGAGCTTTGGCCGTCCGGCCCTCTGCATAACTGGGTAAGAAAGATACCCGCCTCCGGAGGAGCATAACGACAAAGGATGCATCAGGCAGAGATGTGAGTGTTTAATTTCCACCCGCCATTAAATACTAATCAAATTATGCAAATGAGGGCCGGGTGCATTTAGGGGACACAGAAGACGGCCTGCTTATGGCCTTCGCAGGTAATGCTTCTTCTCGCATTAAGAGCAGCGGGCGGGGGGACTTTCTTAAGGCCACATACCTCCCCTGTGAGTCCAGCTAGCGTCACACATCCACCGCAACAACGTTACGGTACTGACACGCTCCGGCAAAGGGACCTGCTCCACGTCTCACACTCATTTAAACATTTTAGCAGCCATTCTCCCAAAGACGCGCTAAGGACTTGTGGAGGCTTCTTAGGGGGAATACTTTCCCCACACGTTTTCCTAAAGCTTAAATGAACTCAGTTTACACCTCACCTACGGCGCACAGCACCACTTGAGGGAACACGGGGACTCATGTTACAGTAGCTGGGTCCTCAAGTTGGGCTGCCCCGTACAGTGCCTGAATCGTGTTAATAACAGATGACGCTGCAGCTCGTGTGTATTGTTGTTGGGAAAAAAAGATGAATAGTTTAATGATATGAACAGTCTGTGCTAATTAAGAGCACCATAACTCCAGAAGCGGCAGATTCCTCTGGTAACTCGCTGAAATATGACCGCAGGCAGAGTACGGACTCGTCGTGATAGGGACCGCAGAGTCTGAGCTTAATGAGCTTAAATGGAAGAGTAACAGGCATGTTTATAAAAGAATGAAAGGTGAATTAGTCACCCTTCATTTTGGCCCGCGTCCCGGGCCAAACGTGGAAGGAGAGGCTCTTAGCGACAGGCCGTGGATACCTGTGATCACTGGGCCAGACCAGAGGGCCGTTACCAACGAGCAGGGGAGGGGCAGTACAAGCTGCTCGCATTATCTGCACTAAATCATCTGTGGTACTGCGTCAACACCATTAAACAGCACAGCGCTGGTTAAATTATAACCAGAACGATACAACAAAGGAACGTGAAAGTGCAGAGCGGCAACGCGCAGGTGGCTGGATACCAGGGCAAATAACAGGCAGTATCCACCCCCACCTTCCGCCATGTAGTCCCGGGGGCCCAGGCGCTGGCTTTAGGGTCAGCCAGGTCGACTCGCAGACAGCAGCTGGGGTGTGGAAGGCAGTGATGGAATAAGGTCATGCAGACACCCGCTCGACTAAATTCGGGGACACTCACGCACCAAAGAAACAGACCCACAAAAAGACCCCCCCCACCCCACCCCCGTAAATCACTGCTCACTGCATGGGCTGCGTCACAGTGCAAGTGTGTGCCTTCCAGCTGGGGTCAAGCAGAAAAATGCTCTCAGCAAAGAGTTTCCTAGCTGCATAAATCCTGATAATGTTAATCCCTCCATTGCTAATGTGACCACATTTACTTCAAACACACAATAAAATCTGGTTTAACTGGTCCGGCTATTGCTGGTGCTATTACTGGCTAGATTTTAATGTAGCATAAAAGAGTTTTCCTTCTTTCTGAGGGCTGCTTCTTTGTGTGCGACGCCCTCCGCGTCCAACCTCAGCATCCACAATGCAGGTAGGTTTTCTCCTTTTTTTATTCGTCTACCGACTGGTATCCAACCTGTCCTTTGTGACACACTTCCTGTGCAAGAAGCCAGAAATATGAACGGAAAGCGGAGGGGGTGCGCCCGATAAGATCGCCGCCAAAGCAAACAGGAGCGAGACAAACAGGGAACAATGGGAGATAGCTGCGAGTGCCTCTCACCCCATCCTACAGGCCTCTGGAACGTGGACGATGGGCCCCGCGATTTGGCGGGGAGACGAGGTAGCTGAGGCCGCCCAGATGGTGTTTATGTAAATAGCCACGACCCCTTGAAGAATGGGGTCACAGGCTGGGGCTGTGTGAATCGTCCACTCTGCTGTCAATCAATCAGGAGAACCTGAGTGTAGGACAAGGCCCGCCCACTGGTCTGGGGCACAAGATAGGGGGGTGAAATAGGGGGGGGGGGGACGTTTAACAGAGATAAATCGGACCGCGGTTTCCGCGTATCCTCGGCGTCATCCATTACGGCGAGAGTATCGATTGGGCACGGATCCTGACGTGTTTGCCGTCTGGCACGTCAACGTTCCATAATTCACTCCAGCTACTAGAGAAAAAGAGGCATTTAATTAATTTAGATGGAACCTTTCCAATTACATCCCGCATAACCGCATGCACCATTAGGATTTCCACATTCATACGCTGTCCGTGGAGATCTCTCCGGCACATTGTGTGGTCTGAGAATGGGGAGGGATAATAGGATAACGCACTATTACCTCACTAGCCTGAGTCGAGTCCCGAAACCCAACCAAATCTCCATACCCAAGAAGAGAAAACAAAAGGAAAAGACAGACAATGTCAGCCAGAGAGTCAGTGTGAAACAGGCCTCTACCTCGTCAGCCTCAGGTGGGGGAAGGTGAACCAACATGAAAACAAAGCAACTAAATGCGTGTCCCGCTTAGCTCGCACGTCAAATTCTAAACACGGAGTCGCGCAGCGGAAGAGTAAATTATGCGTCTACAATTTGAAAAGCAGTTGGAGTCTGAGCCTTATGACAAATCAGCCCGTGTTCGTGGATTAGCGGGAGACAAAGGTACGGCTTCTCTCCCACGGGCAGGCCGCGCTTTCATCACCCAAAAGGGCCCCCAGGAGCCTGGGGGGCCTCCTGAGAAAACAGGGCCATCCAAAATGTGACCTCACCTCTGCTTGTGAGGCGGCCAGATTGAGAGGCACCTTTGGAGTAACGTGCAGACGGCAGACTGCCAGACAGGAGCCTCGTAACATGGCGACACGCTAGGAAAAGTGTCTTCCAGCTATGTATAGGAGCCAGACAATATTATACAATGACCAGGGCTGATTCTAGGCTCTTTGAAGGTGGGGTGGTATAAAAGGGGACCATAATTCGGATTTGCCAATGATATGTTTTTAATCACTGAGTGACAGGGGAGGCGGCACTCTGGTGGCCAATCAGCTCTCACTTGGGGCCAGTGCCCCTGTGGCTCCACCCCTCTATGCACTCCTGACAAAGACACACATTCCATGCTCGTGGGAGAGTTCAATTATGCAGCTTTTCGTCACTGATGCCACAGCATGATAATTAGCTTCTTGGTGACACAGTCACTCACCACAGAGCATTTGCAGATATCTGTCTTCACCACACAAGTTGAAAAATACAAGCAAACACAAAGACTTCCTCAAAAAAGCCACTTGCCTCTTATAACAGTGGCTGTTGGCCAAAGACATATCGAGTCCGTTAGTTTCATCGATAATGGAGACGTTTAATAATGGGAAGTGGGAGAAATGTAACACATCTCACATTTTGACATTCGGATATGAAAAAGGAAAAAAAATGACCAAGACCTCTGAGGCTACATTGCTGGCGGATGATCTGGATTTTGGACATTATTGGACTCCAGAGAGATTCAGCTTGAAAGCTCGAACGTAGAACTTGCTGTCTTGCATTGACTTATAACACCCATGAGGAGATGCCTGTTCACAAGCACACCGACGGACTTGGGCGGCAGTGCATTTTCCAGCCGTATGTCGTATTTATACCAGTTAAATAATTGCTGCTACGGTGTAAATTCGTGTGTGATGATAGACTTAATCCTCTCACAATAACCCAGGAAGGCAGCAAAGGCGAGACTCCTCAAAACCACTCGAACAAGTCGCTTTGGAGAAAAGCTATTAGGAAAATAAGTGGCATTCGGTTACAGTATGCGATTAAAACAACAGGAGCAAAGTAGCCCAGAGCCTTTTTCTGGGGTGGTGCCAGGAGCTTTGGCTGATTTTCCACCCCGCTGACCAGCAGGCTACACCTACAGCTGATGCGTGATGTGCCAGGCAGGTCAGGGACAATCCGGCCTGGGTGAGCAGGATGCTAATCTGCTAAAGGGCTGAGCACGGGAAACAGGAAGTGACACCCTTAATACCGTGGGCCGGCTCGTGATTGGCTGCGCTCGGGATGTAGCATTTAGACAAGACGTCATGGAGACAGACCTTAAATGGGCCGGTAAACTCCGGCATTAAGGGGCCGCAGCCTTTGACTGAGTCGCAGCCTGTGGCTGAGTCTGCGACGGTCACTGTGGACGCGTCTGTATAAAAAAACGGCAGACACTGTTAGGCGGTAAATAAAAAGGTATGCCAGGTCTGTAAATCCCGTACCGGCTCCTTTAAGGTCACACTAAGCCGCTCACAGTGGTGTTGAGGGTGACGCAGGATTGGCTGCGTAAGTCCTCCGTCACCTGCGTGGCGCCCGTGATCTTGACAGGAGGCTGCCTTGGAGTGGCCCTAAGTCGCGCCCGTCAGCCAATCAGCATGCACTCCCAACCGCCCTGCTAGCACCAATGGCATCATGCAGATTACAAAGGCCACATCTCAGCTGCCTCCCTCTCTTACTCTCTCCTTACTCAGCAGTTTTGCTGTCTTTTGTCTTTCCTCTGCCTATCTTGCTTTCCCCAGATTTCGGTCACTCACCCACAATTTCTACCTTCTACCGCTCGCCCAATTTCCCAACTCTGTCTCTCTTCTACTCTAGCTCTCTAAATCTTTCCGTGTCACATGTGTACTTTGCCTGGCTCCCCCTCTCTCTCTTCCATTTTCCCTATCTCCCTCTCCCATTGCTCAATCGCCCCCCCCTCCCCATGATGGTACTACACTTCCCAGAGCTCCGATAAGAGTACACAGCACGGTGCGGCTTCTAAAAGCAGCCCGAAAGTGCTGATAGGGAGATAGGGTGCTCATGGAGACCCAATGAGACGCTGCGGCCAGAGGCAACCCATCCACAGAATGTGAATCATGGCTGTCTAACTTTAATGCAGGGGCGTTCAGGGGTGCCATCCTGTGCACAGACTCGCCTTTTATTTATCTGGACGATTTTGTTTTCATCCTGACATTGTCCTGACAAACAAAGGGCAGATGAGATAAGGCTGCCAATGTTTCTCATACAGTAAGAGGCAACAATAACAGTGCTGGATGGGTGGTTATTTGTAATTTAAACCAGGACATCCAATAATGTGTTTTGGGCCTCTGCAGAGTTGTGTACATATTTTAAATAAGCAACCAGATTAACACTTAGTCTCATTTGCAAATTTACATAGTAATTAGATGATAATCACTCTCACCCCGCCAATAGAATACCTAATTATCATGTCAAAATTATTTTACATATAATACTCAGGAGCGGTCAGAGAAACAGAGCCCTCTGTGTTGACAGAGTTGAGGTATTAAGTAAATAATACTGACTGGGAGGAGGTAGTGAACTATTTTAGACCCTTTGCATCATCGCCAGGCTGCGTACGGCACATCTCAATTAAAGCGAGGGCAATCCCAGGGGTCTGTGCTAATTCCTCACACTGCTGGGGGGTGCATTCTCATCGGGGGGAGGCAGATGCTCAATAACTAATTTTCCACGTTGTATCAGCGGAGATCTTTGATTACCTGCTCCTCATATTAGCTGTGTCATGCAATCCTTCTAATGGAAAGCTTTCATTAACTCGGCAGCCGGGGCTATAGATCACGGGCCGTAGGCATGGAAAGGCGTGCCGGCATCGGGGAGCTGTCTGAAAGCCATCGGGGGAACAGTCTAAATTCTCAACATGTGGGAGAAGCGACGTAAAACCTAAAAGTGCTCCAGATGCTGGTCTGAGAGGCAGGAATGACTGGCATGAGGCTGTTTACCTCGGGAGGCCTCTGGATTAAGGCCGCTTTGAACTCGGTTATCTCTCTGTAGAGTAACAGCATCGAGACATTTTCCCTTTCCTGGCATTAAGTCCATCGTGCCCCTCAGGTGGAAGAATTAAAGCCATCACTTTAGTCCTCAAAATGTCAGTCATCTTGTCTAATATGACTGTTTTGACTCTTTTGAGGTCTGATGTTTGAAAGACTGGGATAGCTTGCAAAAGAAATGTGAACTGCTTGGGAAAAGTGCGCTAAGCTAATTATAGAGGGCCTGTCAGATTTCCTCCTCTTGCTGAGACCTATATAAGCGCCCTTCCTGTGGCCTTTGTGGTGTCCATCCCACCTCCTCAACTTCCTCTTTTCAACAAAACTCCCCCAAAGGCATACCGGTAAATATAGATTCTGAACTATAAAGAGGGAGACGGGATATTGAGATGATTCTGTGGGAATTCTGTGGCTCAGTCAAGCATATTGGGTGAAAATCTGCACAAGGAAGGTCACCAGAAAGAGAAACAGACGTGATGATCTTTAGGAGACAGACATGGGGCACAGGCGTGATGATCTCCAGCAGAAAGACGGATGGGCAAAGACATCCCGCTGGATATAGGTGAGAAGAATTAATCTCCAGGAAATGCCGATAGATGTGATACTCTCCAGTGGAAAGGAGGATAGGCCTGATGACGTCCAGGAGAAAGACCAAGAGGTGTGATGATCTCCAGCTGAAAGATGTACAGATGTGCTGGTCTCCAGCAGAAAGAGGGATAGGCATGTTGATCTCCAGCAGGGGAAGATTAACTTATCTGTTAGCCCTAGGCTGGCCCGTAGGTGTTGCAGAATCAGCGTGAGCTGAGATGTGTACGGGTGATGATGTCCAGAGATGCCCTGTAGGAGGCGATCTTTAACACCCAGGAGGGCCACACTTCACCCGAAGCTCCTTCCTGCCTGTCAGCCTCAGCTCTCTGATGTTTGTCTAATGCTTGGATTACGATTTCTCTCAGCAAATCCTTCGCAGAAAGTAAATATCAGGCAGAAGTGGAGCATAAGCCTTTAATACAGTACACCTACATCTAGAGAGGCCTTGATGTTTCCAAGCCGAGCGCGAGACACTTGAAAAGTAGCCTTGATGGAAACCGTAAACATGTTTCAGAACTGTTTACTCCAAGGCTTAAACTCTTTCAGCGGATGCAAAAAAGAAACCTTCTATTCTTGCCCCACTCCATCAGAGCGCTCTTCTTGAGAAGTCGCTGAATTATTCATTCAGTAATTTTCGGCTAATTCACGGCAACAAAGCAAACGCCTCACTGATGCAGAGAGGTCGATGGCAATCACAAATTGGAATTAATATAAAACGCCATTTAGATATCTACACACTCCGCACTGTAGCATGCCATGCTGTAATATTTTTATCGCATTGCGATAACACAAACAAACACACAAATGTGATTCTCAGGACAAGGACAGCAAATGTAGCGGGTTTGTATGTGCGTTTGATACATCTCTACTGCGCAGCAACACTATAATGCCTTTTTTATCAGTGCAGAAACGTGAGCACAGAAGCAGACGCAGGCCAGTAGGTATCACCAGCCCATGAGGGAAACTAACCCTAAAATGAATCCTATCTGTTGAATAAATTGCTTTCCACACTAGAAAAAAAATAAAATAAAATACGAACTCACCATCTCATCCCCAAAGGAGCCATGCCCACTTGTAGACTTTCATTAAAAATTCATCTAAATTCCTCTTCTCTCAGGAATCTATAATTGGCGACTGAATTCGGGACCGTGCAGTGGTGCGGGGAGACAAACAAAGCGAGCCGAGCCCGTCCGCGCAGGCTGAGGGACCCCGCCGAGAGATCCTCGCTCTGCCCTTTTATCCGAGGGAGCGACCTCCATCTCCCTGCTCCGAGTTTAGGACACGTCACGCAGTTTAAACCCACACTGGGAGCTAAATAATGTAAATTAACCCAACGGAACGGCGGACTGCGGGACTATCTTTTCAGGACTGATTAGGCTCAAATATCCACTCAGCTAATGAGCAGAGCTCAGGAACATTAACTGCTTTCCACAAGTGGGCTAGCCTGAGCTAGCCGACGGGATGCGTTTTATAATCAATTTCTTGCCGTTAACAAGATAACCCCCCCAATAGAAACAGCATGCCCCTGCTGTCTTCCCAATGACGGCAGCATCCCGCAAGCGGGCTTGAAACAGCCGCACCAAAAGCAACAGCGAAGGTGCCCACATCGCGTTTATACAGACGGCGGCCCCCTCGCCCTTGAACTAAACACTTCTTCATCCAAAACCGAGAGATCCCTGCCCAGACAGGCAACGTTCCGGGACACGGCTAGCAGGCTACGGGGGCAGGTGTCGAGCGGGGCGCTCAGATTCGTATGGCTACGTGCCGGATCCTCCGTCAGATGAGACGGGACTCGGGGAGATCACACAGATGTGTGATTAGCGGCGCTCGCTAACAGGCAGGAACGTGTTCGTTGTGTCCTGGCACACACCTGAGAAGCTCCCATTGCACGCTGATGCCTTTTCGCATCTGCCCCAGCGTATCTCGCCACACGTACTGGAGCTTCAATTTTTACAGCCAGGGGCGCCCTGTTTTTGCAGCGTGGGGGCCGGCCTGCCACCATGGTTTAATGAAGCTGTAGGGTTTGCGGTGGACAGGCATGACAGGTGATTGCGGAGGGGGGGGGGGGGGGGGGGGGGGGGGCTTGTGCGTGCAAAGCTGCATTAGCATGCAAGATAGTGTGCTTTTAGCCACCAGCGTTACAGGTGAATCCTCCACAGAGGTGGCACTGCGGCCCCGCAGCTCCATATGTGGTGGGGGATCGTGGTCCCCACTGGCCCAGCACCGTGAGTCGAAGAGGCACGGCCTCCACAATGGCGGAATTCATTAACATTTTCCAAGTGGTCCCTCTCGGCCCGCGGATGGTGACGGGATGGAATGGCGGCAAGCGCGGGACGCGGGTGAGGGAATGCACACATCCTCCCGTTAGAAGTGAAAGCTCGCAGCTGCGAGGCAGCGAACGAGAAAAAGGGAGAGGAGAAAAAAATGCAGACTCTATAATTTGAGCAAAAAGCAGGGAAGTGATGCACCTTTAATGGCAGACTCCGTGAAATGCATCATTAGCCGTTACCCCGCACAGTGGGCGGGCGGAAAAAAAAAAATCAGCCACTGGGAGTGCTGGGAAGGATGGGAGGCTGGGTGGGGGGGGGGGGGGGCTCTGAGAAGAAGGGGCCCCTTGGCCAAAGGAAGCTTTGTCCTCAGAAGCAGATTAACTATTTAAAAAAAAACGGAAGGTGATGTGGGTTAGAGTGTTTATAAAGAGATGAATTCAGGCCTGGCTCAAGCTGACTGAAGCCCACAGAGCTGGGTCCAGACTGTAAGGAAACACCAGCAGCAGACCTGCCTTTCATTACAACTCATTACTGATCTCACAGTAATGAAGGACTGGGCCAGTGTGGCGCCCCCCCATCCCCCAATGGGGCCCTGGGGAATCTGGTCTTTCTGCTCCAATGTGCCAGTGGGCTGTAAATACCCACAGACACCTAGCGCCTCTCCCTGGCTCCACGGCGGCGGAGGGCAATGCGTCACGGTCCGGCTGGCCGGCCACGTGTGAGTGTTTGTTTATTCCCACGTCCGCTTGTCGCTGTGGCTTTGGGATGATATCTCGCCACCAACCCCCGGACTCTGACTGTCCGTTTCCTGTCACCTCATTGGTCCGTCACTCCGCCTTTTCCGCTCTTGTTTAACGGTGGGTCTTTTGAGCGATGAAGTGCAGCTTGTTTGATTATCATTCTCATGTTTCTTATGATTACTGTCTGTGTTTCATGTCTAATTCTCGCTCTTATCTTTCTTGCACTTTCCCGTTGAAACACAGCCTTGGAGTTAGACTACCAAGCCTTTCACTGCATGCTGTACTGACTCTAACTGTATATGACAAATTAAATTTGATTCAACTTGATTTGATTTGGTCCCTCAATACGATCGACTGCTTTACTGCATTAACATTACTTGGGTACAATGGCAGTGTCTCTGCTGTGATTTAAGCCTTTTGGTAAGAAGTACAGTGCTTAGCCCCCTGACCAGCTGCTGGCTACTTTTTATTCCTGGGATTTGCAGGCTCCCTGGGGGCAATTTGGCAGACCCCTCAACGTGGATCTGCCAGTGACTTCATGGGGCGGGGGTTTGGGTTTTTGGGATCGGGACCCCCTGTAGTAATGTCTCACTTAGTGCTTTCAATCAAGCCTTATACATGCTGCACAAAACTCCAGATAATCCCACTCGGAGTTTTCCAGATAGCCTGGCTGCAGGGCTCGGAATGAATCCGGCGGGACTTTCCGGGAAGGTGCCGCACGTCTCGACAGCCAAGCCAGATGCTGCCCACATTAAGTGCCGATCCCACACCAAGCCTGTGCTTAACGACAACTGCCTACAGCACCCATCTCCTTCCAAGTAGCCCGTATGAGGAGCCCGGCCAGCTCCCTTCATGGATGTCCTGCGCCACAAAAAATCTGTAAACTGTTTCCTATGAACAGCACAGACACGGAGGAGAACAAAAAACTGCTGTACCTTATAGTTTGGAACAGTTTGAAGCACGACTCCTCCAGGAGAAAGTCAGCATTATTTTCTTCTTTTCTATGAAAGGAAGACAAAAAAAAACAACATAATCAAACTGATACTTGACTTTCGACAGCATCATCAGCAGTGCCTTTTCATTATGAGACCAAGTCTTCATTCACTTTAGAGAAAGACTCCAGACTACAAGTAAATGTGGAAGAACAGCACCTCTAGGCAGTACTTTTTTTTTAACAACAGTTTAATGGGGCAGGAGTCCCAAAGCTGCCTAACCACCTGAGAAGCCCGCGGAGCTCTTGGCCGCCGCAACGCGCTACGCCCAGCACGATCCCCGCGCTCACACAGATGCACACCGTACGTCGCCGGTGCGGGCCGACTCGGCGGAAGCCCCCCACCCCCCCAACTGGCATCTTAGTAATTACGCCCTTTGAATTTTAACAACCATTTCAAACGAGAGTGGAAAGTGGTGACAGGCCAGGATCTCTAATGCTTTAGCGCTAATCATCTCAAATTTATTCTTGGATTTCTGTCAGGTTTTGGCGGAACAGATACAGCCGTCAGGACCGCTACGGCTCTAAAGAACACCCGATACCTTTTTAAAATGGGCCCATTATTATTTAGCCACACGCCATTCGCCTTGTAACTCTAATACGCATTCGTGTCTTCACATCGGTCTCACACAAACCCCTCGCACTCTCATTTACGGTGGATTCTAATCAAACAAATCTGCAGCCATTTTCCTCTATTAAATGCAATTTGTCTACTGGCCGGTGCCGTCTACAGATCGATCGCTCGGAGAATCACTTGTACGCGCTTCAGTTTTGGAACCATGCACGACCCTCTGACACACAATACTCGCAGGCCGGCAGAGCATCAGTCACCGTCGCGCATCCAATTAATGACTCGCACGTGGAGCTCTGCTTTCACTGCGCACGGCCGTCCCGGAGCAGGTAACGGGCAAGTAGAATGGGCTTAATCTGAGTGCAAGAAGCCAATGAGGGCAATTATCCCGTTAGCGAAATGACCCCTTTGAGCAAACTCGGCTGCGGCAGGTGTTAATTACGCACAGACATGAAGCTGGCTAGTGCGAGGCGTGCACCGGGGGCGAGATCGATGCCGCGCCCGTGTCGAAGGCGCAGTGAAGCCCGGAGCAGTGCTAGGCTAGGCTAATCTGTGGCCGAATATGGCCACAGTAGAAACGTCAATGCTGCGTTAGAGGGCTCGCCGAACACTGTCCGGTCCACCGTGTCTGTGCCACAGCCGGCATCTGTACCCTGGGGTCCATACTGCCAAGACAGAAGGTAATTTGGGATTAGGCCCCAGGAGCCATGTGTGGGACAAGGCAGGGCACAGATCCCCTCACCCACAGGCGGCAATGGGAGGCCGCAGATAACAGGCCGAGCCCAGAAACAGCTCCACTGAGCTGCCGCCCCCCACCACATCCTCCCTCGCCTGCAGGGCTTTGTTCAGCCAACCTAACCCCACCCCCACCCCCATCCGTCTGTGTCCCACACCATGTGACACCAACCCGTGCCTTTGTGGGGAACGGATTAATCAGACGGGGCCCAGTCCGAGTGACCAATTAGCTGGGTCCCTGCAGGGTGCCCGCTTGTGTAAATAGGAACCCCCCCCCCCCCCCCCCAAAACACAGACAGAAGACACCCGGGGAGGCATGTTAACATCCATCGCCGCGGTGACTGGGGGGGGGGGGGGGGGTGGATGTCACATGACTGAATGAGCTCCTCCATCACCTGGTACATGCCGGTGTGCTGTAATTTCCAGCAAAGCGTCTCGTCGGCAGGTTAAGCAGCGGGGCCCCTCTGCCCGGCCCCGCGGCTGCATCCATCACCGCTGTCCCGCTTGACAGCGCGAGGAGCAACACGAGCCCGCCGCGGCGAGCACATGCGCGCCCCCTCCTGCGGCCGGCGGGCCGCCCGCCGCACATCACCTTACAGTGAGGTTTAGTTACAGGCACATGTCCGCCAGGCCGCCACCAGGCCGGCAAGTGCCGAAGACGGACATCGGCACCTTAACGCCAGAGCCGAGGTGTCTTCCGGAAATGGCCTTCCGACATCTGATAACATTTTACCAATCAAGCTGATGTTTCACATGCTCTTTACCGCAGACCCAAACGGACCGATCCGGCCGCCTCGCAGGTACGAGGGCCGATGGGTGGCGCCCCGCCCGCGGCCCGTCCCGCGGCCCCGCCCACCTTCTCGCGGCGTGAGCCAGCGCGCAGTCAGCGCATCCAAAACGACTGCATGATTAATGCTGCTGTCACTTTGCCTGTTCCGCTCTGCTGCCTCGCACAGCCGCTTTAGCAGCTGAAATAGAGGTGTGCGGGCAGCTGGCTGCACCTGGGACTCCGCTGCTGACCAGCCCATTACCCCCCCCACAAACCCCCGCACACCCCCCACCCCCCAGCCTCTCTGTTATTATTACTCTTCATTAGCTGGGCGGCTCCTTAAAGCTACAGTGACTTAACGACGTTAAACCCGTGTTTATACGGTATCACGGCCTCCCCCGGAATATTAAACAACAGCACAGACCCTGAGACCCCCAACTGTCAATGAGGCCCACCTCCACCCCTGATTTCCCTGTGGGGTGGATGGTGACAGAGAGGATCGATTCCCACCTGGTAGGCCTCATCGGGCCCCTGTTTGGGATCACAACTCATCCTCCACGATCCTCATCTGCACATTCAATTAAAGGAAATGGGGTTTCAGCGAAGGTGGGGGGCAGCGTTGATGCCTCTGTGGGCCCTCGCAGCCAGGATGGGATGGGGCTGTAATTAATCAGGCTATAGCTGACGGCCTGGGCCATGACGGGGGGGCTTCCCTGGCCCCCACACCATCCTCTCATCTGCAGGCAGGGTCTTGAGGGGCCGTCCTGGGCACCCTTACCCACAATGCACCTCTACAGGAGAGGAGTTGCCATTCTAGCTTTGTTCTAGTTCTGTATAAATTCATCAGCGGTTCCAAGTACGGCTGTTCTGTCCATCAGAACGCCGAGCACTGACAAGCAGCATGGACACACAGCACAGACAAACACACAGCGGGTGTGTTCTGTTCTCCTCTCTCCTGCACCGCCCCCCTCCCCCATCGGGTTCCGCGTTGCCAGGAATGAGGAGGGGAGCCGGGCGCGGGAGCACAGCCCGCTTATTCCGCGAGGCGCTGTTGCTAAGCTGGCCCTTTGAGCAGAGCCAAAGTGGAGCTTTGCGGGGCACTGGAGTGTGAGGGAGACGAGTCCTCGGTGAAAAGCCCGGCACCGGACGCAGACCAGCGAGCGTGAACGCTCTCCACTGTCACGGGGAACTTCGGCGGCCCCTGTGATGCCTTCATGGTCCATCTGCACCTGATGTCATTCCCGCGGCGCTAAATGTGCCGTTTCAGCGTGTTTGCTGATGCCCCGTCTGCCATTCAGACGCTTCGAGGCACTGTGTCCCCGCCGGCCCATTAAGGCCCAGATCCTCGGCCAGATCCGACGTGTCGCGCAGTCCGGCACTCTCCGGTCCGCTTAGGCAGCTACTAGCCAGAGCAGTAAATGGTGGTACAGAGGCCACTGTAGCAGTCCTGTATGAACATGCAAGCCCCACTGGCATGCAGATCGACACAGAGGCTGCCGTGGGCTGCCACGCCGGGAGAAAGGCGCTATATAAAAGCCAGACTGAATTTAAATGTTAAGCTTAGGGCAGAAAAAAAGCGAGGATGAGGAAAACGTAAGTTATATGACAAACACGAGAGCCTCTTAAGCAGACGGCCTGCCGCACTGTGTGATGTGGAGCAGCGAGCCTGGATGGATGCCAGCAGGGTCACCCGGCCTGAGAGGGGAGCCGTTACGTGTGCGGGGAATCGATGTGCGGGCACACCTCCATACGCCGGGAGGCGACGGGTGCCCAATGCGACCAATTAATGGTACGGCCCGAAATGCCCCCTCCCGCCCCCTAGCCAATTCCAGAGGAGCATACAGAAAGGTCACCCGGCTCTCCGAGAGTCTTTGCGGAGCTCAGTGTCAGCTCATCCGAGGAGGAAAACATCCCTGGGTCGCCTTGGTTACCTCCGGGAGTTTCAGGCGCTCTTAATGGCCCTCCTTAAACCATATGCAGTTTGTGGTGCCCGATAAACTACATGCTAACCTGAACAGCGGGGCAAGCTCCTGGCTGCTCCCATGCACAGACGCACACAGACCCAGGCAGCACCCCGCAATAATGCCCCTGACCCAGCACGGACTGGGCCGGCCCTGTGGAAGCTGGGCCGTCACCGTGGAAACATCCGTGTGGACGCCACCAAAGTTTGAACCATGTGGCGTGGTGGTGTGGGTGGCTCCACGCACCTGCTGCTTGAGAGTGCAATTGGATCCATCCCGTTCCCACTGGCCGCCCAGCCTGCTGCCGTGGCCTTTTAAGGTGACACCGGGGGGTAAAGGCTGCGTGCAGATGGGAGGGATCTGTACGCATCTGCCTCTACGGTGCGATAATGAGCAGCTTCCTGCCTCGTCTGTCTTAGCGCCGTGCGGCACGCACGCCCGCATCTGGACACATTGTTTAGTGGCACTTTAGAAGAGTGGGACAGGCCTTTCCCGAAAAGGCACGGCGGCGTTAGTGGGGCATGCTGGGGCACATAGCGAAGACCGTTCTTCGTCCTCCGGGGGCCCTGCCCCGCCCCCCCCAGGCCCCCTTCTGCAGAAGGTCAATTAAGCTCCCTAAATAGGAAGAGCTGTCACATTCCATACAGGAGCACACAATGAATGACCACTTTCATTAAAACAACTCAGTTTGAAAAACAAGTAGGGAGGCGATTACCATATGAAAACTACAGAATAATTTATAACCCTGACAGGCCTTCTCTGTAGGCCTCGCTGTCTGGGCTCGAGGTGGCCCGCATCGTCAGGGTATAAAGGGAGTCTGTGTGCTCGCCTCTCGGGCCAGGGAGCCCCGTCGGTACCGTCGGACCTCTCTCCCGGGCCGAGGACACAGCGCCGAGTGTTCGCCGTTTGGAGCTCTGCTGTAAGAGGGCCCGGGGCGATGGCTATATGCGTCATGCCCCTTCGCGAGCATACTCACCACTGGAAGCAGATCGCGCAGGAATCCCCAACATGGGCCCGTCGGAAAAACATGGATGAACTCAGCGTGCACTGTGCTTCCCCACACACTAACGACAAAGGCCTTCCTTTCATGCGTGTGTGTGTGTGTGCGTGTGCGTCCACACTCCCACTGATTCAGGAACCACCAAATACTGCACCTAGTCTAGAACGCGCAGGACACGTTGTTTATTGTGACTGGTTTCGTTGGGACTAATGAACTGGATCTGTTAACAAAGGCTTCTTGAATAGTGGCTAAATCTGAAATTACACTCCGCTGAGAGTGACTGTGAACAGAGTGAGCAGTAATCATTATTGGTCCCAGTGCTCGCAGAACCCGAACCGCATCTGGCTGTCAAACACGCTACCCGACTGATCAGATTTATTCTCCTACCACTAATCAAACACTTCTAACGCACGCGGGCGGGCAGCATCAAAGCCACTCCCGTCACTATCTGACATCTGACTCCCACGTATCCGACCAGCTGGCTTCCAATCAGTCACTTAACTGATGGGAAATGCAACCCCCAGCTGGCGGTATTCGATCCGGCCGATACCCGGGTCATCGGAGAAGGGTGCCATCGAACATCTGACATCACCAAGGCCGTTCTGGCAGGCCCCTCGATCGCCACCTTCTCCGAGATAAGGTGCCGGACCAGATCTTAACGTCAGCCGTCGCTCGAATTCAGGGTGACGCTCGTGTCAGCACGCCGCGAGTGGAATCGGCACCTCGGGGGAGAGTGATTCTGCGGAGCTTCTGCTCGTCGGGCCGAAATGTGTCATGACATCACTCCATTATCTGTCCAGGCAGACTCACCTCACCGGATATTAAGCGAGGTGTGTGAAGATAAGCGTTTCTCTCTTGAGATGATCAGGCAGCCTTTTCATTTTCAAATTATTTAGCAGATGCTTTTACCCAAAGCGACATAAATTTTTGAGAGGCTCAGGCAGGGTTCAGACAATCCCTGGAGTAATTGGGGGTTTGAGGGCCTTTCACAGGGGCCCAACAGTGACATCACTCTGCCAATGCTGGGATTTGAGCCAGCGACCTTCCGCCCATAGGCGCAGCATCCTAACCCGCTGAGCCGCATGGCACCCCTGAAATTGCATTTACATGTTTATCAGATGCTTTTATCCAAAACAGCACACAAGTGAGAAAGCAGGGTGAGCCAGACCCCAAAGCAATTGGGGCTCAGGGCCTTGCTCAAGGGCTCGACGGTGACATCACTCTGCTGGCCACGGAACGTGACCCGGCGATCTTTCGATTACAGGCACAGTGTCAGGGGCTATATGAACACTATCTGCTGCAGAAGATGGTGACTTCATGAGACCCTGAACTGTGCTGACCTTCCTGTCTCTATCCTCTATGAGTCTCACACTACTTCAGAAAGAGCGAGAAGGACACAGTGGTGGGTTTCAAACACAGCCTGGAGGAAATATTCCTGTTCCACGTCGGTGGGTATTATACTGGCGTCCTACAGCGGTGAAACACAATGCCTCCGCAGCAGCGCAATAAATAGCCGACACAGCCGCCTAGAAACAGATCAGAAAGTGCCCACACGTCGTCATCCAGAATCGATAGTTTCTTAACCACTGGCTTCCTTCCATCGTGGGACAGCAACCCGAAGGACTTCCTGTCCCTTCCACGGCTGGCTGTGCTTCGGATGTCAGCGGATGGCACGGCGGAGGCGGGCCGCAGACGCTGAGGGGGGCGCAATGCACATCTCTTCAACATCTGCATGCTGTAAATTACTCCGAACCGCTCAACCTCCAGAACGCCTTGGGATCGAGCTCGAGCCGGTGGCCACGGAAAACAGACACCCGGGCTAACCCGCTCCACGTGCTGCTGCCGCCACAGCCCTCACCTCGGGGAAGGCGAATAGGAAAATGAAACAGACGAAAGAACAAACGAACAAACAAACGAATGGACAGACAAACAAGCAACCAAACATACAGAATTTAGTCAAAAAGACGCCAGCACAATAGTCTGACAACTCGGTCTGCCACAGAGGCAGACACGGTAATTACTACCTCTACCAGCTTCTGGGCAGCACCGCAAGCAGCAGTTTCGTTAGAATGGGGGCAGGCACAGACTACAAAGAGTAGGGGGGTCCCAGTAATTGACCCCAGGCGCACTTTCTCCCCACTAATCGCTGGAATCTCCCGGGATGAGTCGGGCAGGGGGTGGGGGGAGGGCGGGCATGACAGAAACTGGCGCGGTGAAATCTGTCAAAGCTCAAGCGCAAGAACGTTTTCCTAAAAGGCCATGGCAGCGTTTATGGTGAAAGAGGTAAACGATACCCTCCAGGTGGAATCCTACACCGCTGCTTGTTCTGGTTCAAGGGCTCCTTTATACCTGACAACGTCTCCTAACTGCTCCCAAGACTGCAGCTGATGTTCAAGCCGACGGCCAACGGCGACCGGCGTGTTCATCTTGGAGTCATCACAGCTGGCCCCGAGCCACCACAAACGTGGCACGCTTTTCAGAAGCCGGAGAACTTAATCTCCCTCACGCAGTGCAGAGTAACTAAGAGCCACTGCGAGCGAGAACCTAATCTTTCGCTTGGCGTCCGTCCGAGTCTCCATCTTTAAGGAGAAGGACTCATTAACCAGGTGGTTTGTAGATGCCGCCGGTCACCCTCCGGCGCCACCGTGACCTGGGAACCGCCGCGTTATCGGTCGTGCTGAACAGAATCCTGTTTATTCTAGATAATGCCAACGTCTCCCCGGTGGAAAGAGTGTGAGAGAACGGGGCAGGCCCGTGAATCGTATTGGGGGATCATGGGCAGGTACGCATACATTCCGAAGTCCTATGTAGGTCAGGCTCCGAGCAATAACAGTAGAGCATGGGTACGGTTTCTCCTTACCGCTATCTGGTTACCCGCCATGAGCTCTCATAACTAACCAGGTCCCAGGCTGCCAGCGGGGTGGTAACTTAAGATGGCTGACTTACTCAGTGCTGACAGACGGTTTTCCTAATCAGAAGAAGACCCCAGTGGATGTCATATGGGAAACCTGACGTTTGTTTCCTCTAAGGGGGATTGCATCCCAACCTCTATCCTACTGAGCCGCAGTCAAGGCTTAGTAACAACAGAAGTGCAAAAATACTGTCAGAATGTGAAGAATGAGCAATGGCTGTATTTCATGCATCGAAAATTAAATTCTGCAAGTAACACGATAAAACAGATCATCCGAGGAGTATTAAAATATGGGCTGACCAAACTGTGGTCTGTTAGATTAATTAGAGGAAAATGTATGGTGGGGCTCCATTTTAATCTCTTCATTCAAGATTTTTTTCATGAATCACACATGAATCTAAACCACGCTCCCCGGATTATTTAAGTGATTGAGAAGCTACAACTCAACCGAGCTCCATGCCGCTACACGGTGCTTCAGCCGGTACAGGAATCAAACCAGACTGAGCTGAGACCCCACAGCACAAAGAACAGACAGCCATCCAAAGACAGGCCTGGTTAAAAGGGTAAATGTTTGTTTTAATTACTAGTCTACAATCAGTAACTGTGTTGGAGAGGAGCATTCATACTTTGCCAGCCTCGCTGACGATGTCTTTGCAGCCAGTGAAATCCAGATAGGGTTCTGTGGAACTTCACACCCGTTCCAGCTGCACGAGTAATGGTGACAGGCGAGTCAGATCCGGGAACCGACTTGACCCGATTTCCTGGTCGGCCGTGCTGAGCAGCTGCTGGTGAACATAAACACCTGGGTCGGCGAGAAGCTCACCGTCAGGCCGGCCAGCCAACCGGCCGGCTCCGATGTGCGAAGCCGCGAGAAATGGCTTCAGCCGTTATACCTGTCACTCTCGTGACGGGAGCCGCTGGGCACCGTGGTGGGAGCGGCCCGCTAAGTGCGGCCAAACCATTTAAAGCGGAACCTTGACCTATTTCATAAGCCCTCTTTGTCCCCTTGGCCCAGGCTGGGATACGAGGCACAATGTCTGCTTGTCTGAAACGCAGGTAGACCCCCGCCCGTCAGCAGCCTGCTCCTGAAAGGCAATATCCCGTATCAGCGGAGATTTGTGCCTCACACACTCCCATCCCCCCCCCCCCCCCCCCCCCCCCCCCAGGATGCCAATAGGACAGCAGGAGTGAGAACACTGGGGCCCTTGTGATGGGGTGGGGTGCCCAACAAGCGAGGCCACATGGCAGCAATTTGGCTCATTATCGGTTCAATAAATGTACACAAAGCGGCAGCGTTGTGGCCCCCGTTGTCGGCAGCGGTGGGCCGCTCCCTCCAGATGTGCTGTTTCAAAAAGAGCCGCGACCGTGAC
Source organism: Petrocephalus schoutedeni (assembly GCA_026780765.1). Taxonomy (NCBI): domain Eukaryota; kingdom Metazoa; phylum Chordata; class Actinopteri; order Osteoglossiformes; family Mormyridae; genus Petrocephalus; species Petrocephalus schoutedeni. The sequence goes on from JAODKL010000040.1 coordinate 6,511,821, forward strand.
CCAGTAAGTGTGGCGGCGTGAACGCCAGGGGCTGTGCTGGGGTTAATCCCAAGATGGTAACAAACTGAGCCATTTTCCACTGGAATCGCATGTTTTCAGAGACCATGGATCCAGTGGCATAAGGGAGAGTTTGCTATTGGGAGGAACACGATGAATAATATAAATGCAAAGGTTGATTTATAAAGGAGGGGCCAATTAAGCTAAATTAAATACTGAAATCAATTCAATTGAGTGGTATATGTCTTTCCTGGTTCCTATACCCCTGCTTGAAACATCTAGTGTGAAAAAAGAGAAAAAATAACAAGTACAAAAGCAAAGGATGAGATCATCTGTCCATCCGGGTAATGCCACGAGGTAGGGAGCTCACAAAACTCACAAAAACGACATGAAAGGGAACACCTTGGAGATAAGCTTACCCTGCCCCACTGTGATTGGCTAGGCCGCACTTAGACCCCGCCCCCCACAAATCACAATATGTCTGCCAGGAAGAATGGGCAGCATACAATAGTGGCGGGATCGCTGGTGTGACCCCATTTCCCACACACCTGGGAAGAGTGGGAACATGATGTCACTGGGTCCGAGATGGCACCACCTCCCGAAGAGCAAAAAAAAATGCACCCAGACTGGCGAATCCAGGGGCTCCGGTCTGCTGTGTGAGCTGTGCTAAGCTGATCTGAAGGAAAAGGTCGCCAAGTTTGGCCGAGGTTTTGTCAGAGCCTGGATGTCAGCCCAGAAGGCCTCACAATGGCTGGTCTCTTCATTCTCAACACGGCAGAACGGAAGAAAAGCCTGTGATCGGGGGACTACCCACTGTCCACCTTGCCGAAAGCGCAACTGTAATTGACTGTAATAAGGCTGAGCGGTGCTGCAGGCCCAGCGTACAACCTGTGCATTGCAGGGAAGTGCTGGATGCTGCGGCCTGCAGCACCACTATATGTCCTGCTGTAAAAACCACAGCCTTTTCCTGGGACTCTGGTCATACGTAAACACAGGCCGATGCGGGCGCTCGTCATTAATGTCACCGAGCGGCACTGACAGCGGAGCCGGGGGTTCAGGGCCGCGGAGGTGAGGCGACCTGCCTCCAGTTGCCGATGGAGCGATATCACAATATGCAGAAACGAAAAACAGATCCGCGGCTCGCGCCAGAGCGGCCGACGGTGGCTTTGCGAGTTTCCATTCATTCTTTGGGAGTGAGCGCTTTGTCTGACCCGGTACTGCGTGATGATTCCACCAAAAACTCCCCAGCGACCTACAGGCTGATCCTCATTTTCCGCTTCCTCCCTCCCTGTGCCCTTTATTCCCCTACAAGCGGACCGCAAAGAGGCCCGGCTGCTCGGAGAGAAGCTCCTCCCCCTGGCCCTTCCTCCGGCCTACCAGGACGGCCTCGGCCCCGAAACTATGGCAACCGAATATATGATTAATAGATTCAAAAGCAGGGGTGGTGTCTATGGGGCTCAGAATGGGGGGGGGGGGCGACCCCACCAGCACCACGCGTGGGCTGTGCGCTGCAGCCCACCACCAATGAGCTGGCGAAACCGCAGCCGGGGGACATACTAGCATCCTGTAAGCGTTAATTCGTGGCCTGACTCGGGGGGGGGGGGGGGGGAATTCAAAATGACGGTACAAAAATACATTTGTTTGTCAGTGGCGAAACGTACGATGCTGAATTAGCGATTTTGCAGCCACGCCTTTTGGCGGCGAGGCCAGTTTTCAGAGGGTATGAATACAGCAGCGAACAGAGGAGTGTCTGTGGATCCTGCGAACTCGGTCCTGCTGGAATCCTGGCTTCAGATGGACAGCACCACATCCAGCCATTCACCTGATCGCCCCAGTGGCTTTCCAGGCATACATCTTCCAGCCCTGCCCCTTCCCCAACTTACCTCTTCCAGCTCTATGTTCCCTAGCCTCACATCTTTCATCCTGATGTCTTCCCAGCCGTAAATCTTCCAGCTTTATGTCTTCCCAGGCCTTACATCTTCCTGCCCCTGTGTTTTCCTGGCCCTATGTTTTCCTAGCCTGACATCTTCTAGCTCTGTGTCTTCCCAGCCTTATGTCTTTCATCTCTCCACTTTCCTAGTCTTATGCCTTCCAACCATATGTCTTCCCAGCCCTATATCTTCCAGCTCTATGTCTTCCAAGCATTATGTGATTCAGCCCTATATCTTCTCGGCTTGTGTCTTCCCGTTCCCGTGACTTCTAGTCCCACATCTTTTTTGCAGGCCTGGGTGGCCTGTGTTCATTGTTACTGAAGTAAAGCCTGTGTAATTCTCCCACTCCCCGAAACTGTACAGCAGCCAGATCGTCAGCTCAGCACCCTGAGCAGGAAGACAGGCGCACAGGGATGGGATTTCAGCCGCGTCTGGGAGGGGGCCCTTTTATGACTTTATTCTCTGTCAAATCAATGCTCGCCTAATTAATGCTTTACACTAAACATTAACACAGCAAATCGTTTCATGCTGTCACACCAGGCCAACTGTATATAAATGCAAAGCTGAAAATTATGACTTTATCGCCATTTTTTTCCCACTCACCAAAAAGGAAACAGGAAAAACAACAGACTTGCATCCCGGCGATCAAACTAATTCATCAAAACTTAATTTAGACATGGGTATAATTTTAACCACCATTAACTCCCGAGGCTTTGCATACCACTCAATTTCCCATGTTGTTTTCACCCCGTGGAGCTTGTTGTCACAGTAAAGACTGTAATTATACTGTCATATACTTTACAGGTGTCAGATCACGCTCTCCCCCGAGTGTCTCCGTTAATAACTCTGTGGAAAAGTGGGTCGTGGGCCCCGTTTAATGGGCCCCCGGTTCTGCATCTGGATTCCGGGGGGGGGGGGGGAGGGGGGGTGGGCATGGGGGGTGGGAAGGGCTTAGGCCCTGTGATTTTCAAATTG
>JAODKL010000040.1:6517934-6541099 GCA_026780765.1 Petrocephalus schoutedeni
GGGGGGGGGGGGGGGGGGGGGAGTCAAAGGGAAAAGACAAAAAGGAAAAGTCTAGTGGGAGCATCAGCATTTCAACTGCTGTAACACCACTGGAGACCAGTGGCCAACTGGGGAGAGAGGATGCAACAAAGATCCAGAAAGTCATCTCTGCTCAATGCTGTATTTATATTTATGAAATAGACCACAGAGCAGGGAGTGTGGCTTATTATCGCCTGAATATGGACTCATACACGTAACCGGCTTCAGTGATTATGTGCCGCTACATGCCAACAGCTCTCCACCAGCGGAGATCTGTGCCTCCCCAGACATCTATTACAGTTCACTAATTATCTTTGTGCTTTCAATCTCAGCGATTCGCAGTATGATCCAGAAATTAGATCTTCATTTTCGATTTCCAAAACGCAATTTATTAGCATTTCCTTGTGCATTTTGAACAAGAATACAAAAATCCAGAAGGACAATCAAATGAAAAGGAATTCAGATCTGTGCATCTAAAGCACAGTGCGGATTTCAGAGCCCAGTTCTACTCCACCGGGCTCACAGCATATCTGTGCTTTAAAACAGGCAGCAGGATTTAAGCTCATTTCTGAAATATGAAAGATTTGGTGCTTCATAAATAATGGATTTTTTGGGCTTCCAGGTATCTTTGTAATGAACACCATTTACCCTCTTGAAATTCATCATCAATCACTGCATTAAGTAGGAAGAAGTGATTCTCAACAACAGGACAGACACATTAATGACTGTTCAGCCAACCATGTGACCACAGCTGAGCAACCAGCTACCAAAATGAGAATCGCGGATCATTATTTGGGAGACAGGGGTGACAGCTACGCTTCAGCCTAATTGGGCTGGAGCAGCACAATAGGTTACATACCATGGGTGTAAGGTTAAGACTTAAAAAATTTCCCATATTTACCCAGCAACAACAATAAACAACAATGATACTCCTCATCAACATGTTGGTTCTCGTTTAATACATTTTAAATCAATAAAATACGACGTATGCGCACAATTATAATTATACTGCTGTGCTGTCTTGCTTAAAGTTCTTATAAACCGTCAATTACATTGTATGCTGAATATTTCCAGGTTTAAACTATTTCCATGCTAACAATTTTTAAATATGAGGTTTGTATGGATGATGTAAATGAAACTGCAAATATGAGTTGCATGAAGAGCAACTCCGTCTCCAGATAGAAACGGGGCGGATTTTTTTTTTAAATGTGGACTTTTTTATTTCTGTGGTCGCATTTGGCGTTTGAAACTCGCCAGACAGACCGTCATTAACACACCTGGCAAGTGTTTATAAACGCAGAAGCACCAAACAATGGCACACAGTGTCCGCCGCTCCCGTTTACAGATCCGTCAGATATGCCGCCAGCCGTGCACGGAGAGCGACAATGAGCGGCGCCGGCTCCTCTGAGCCGCATCTCCGGACTCATCAGTCGCACGCAGCCCCCTGGCCGAACCGCGGGGACGCATGCGGACGCGCCACGGCGTGCGACACGCACACAAAGGCCGATTCATTGTTACCCAAAGGGCGGATCGGCCGTGCTCAGTGCGCCGCGGATAGTCACCCCGATGGCAACACCAAGTTCAATGAAATCCCCCCATTTCAATGAAATGCCCCTACTGCAATCTCCCATTCAGATCCTTCTCTTTTTCCGTGGCGATCTGCTATTAATCTTCTGCTAATGAATTTGCAGTATTTTGGCCAAAAAACCTTTTCTCATCACTGCCTGAAAATGAACCTGAGCCCGAACTTAGAACCCCTAACGACCTAATAATGTTACACGCTTTATTTATATTTCAACAATTTTATCGTAATATACTATGTTGTAATTACTGCCTAAATTGTAATTACCCAAATACGCGGGCAATATAACCGCAGATTTTAAGTGTCTACATGGGTTTTGCTGTACTTAATAAATCTGCCCATTCAGTAGGCCCAATATTTAATGACTGTATGGGTTTGTTAGAAAATTATATTCAACACAATACAAACACAGCTAAATATAGTGCTTTACAGTGTCACAAAACAAATTTCTACTGCGGTTTAGGCTATAACCTACAAAATCTTGGGTAGTCAATATTCTAATACTTCTTCTGGTAAAAGAACGGTAGAGAAAGCCGACAAAATAACACCGTTGTTGTAACCCAAATGGTATAATGTACTTGACGTGTATAGGCTTTATCACACGCAAAAACAATTCACATGGGTTGAAATAGTTTACATATGAATACACAATGCGCATTGTTTCTATGTGTATGTGCACTGATAGCACGCACGCACAAACACACACACACACACGCATGAAGAGTGTACATTTTATGCAAGAAGACGAATGCCCTAAATTATAGGTGATTAACCCGCATCCACTCGGAGCGTCTCAGCTGCCAGATGAGGTTTCGGCGGCGGTCGCGGCCGTACCACACGCCCATCCCAGCTCGCCGGATCGCCCCAACTCCGCCCCCGTTCTCTAGGACCCGGTGGAGTGACTGCCGGGGCGACCACCCGGCAAGCCGGCCCTTGCTTCCCCAACCCCCTCTGCCCTGGGTGACAACTGACAGGCCCCGATGCGCTGCCACAGCTCCCCCGGCTTCCTTCACCGCGCCGCTATTTCTAATAACCGGCGTCCATGTAAGCAGAGGGCAAAGCGCACGCTTGCCCCCATATGAGAGCGTCCGTGTGGGGGGTGTGACTGTGTCAGATCGCGGCCCAGAGTCAACTTGTGCATTTCTATGTATGTCCGCCTATTCCGTATATTCCGACGTCAACAATGGACTTCTTCAGGTAGAAAATCGTCTGCGATGAAAACAAATTATACGGCGTGCGAGACCGCAGGCCTCGCTGGTGACATGTTCATTCAAAGAAAATCATTTTGAGCCGGTTTTACAATCCAAAAGGGGGTCATCGCCCGCAAGCAGGGAAGAACGTAACAGTTTCATTAAAAAAGAGAAAGAAATCGCACTTTCTTCGCTGACCATTTTGAAGCCGGTTGTGCAGTTGAAAGGCAGTTTGAAAGGGGGGAGGTTATCTCCAGCATGCATGGCGGAATTTGGAATAACAATTAAAAAAAGAATGAAATCACACTTCAAAGCGCACCGCGATCGCGTACTCCCCAACTTCCAGCCCAAGTGTCCGTCTGCTGCGAACTTCACACGCTGCGAGCAGGCTACACAAACTCCTGTGAAAATTACATATCGGATTCACATTCAGATTAACAAAATAGCTATTCTAGATACATCGGAATGAGTCCAATTTGCTTTGCACACCAAACTAGAACGTGCGTTGGATACCAGCGTAGCCAGATACACGGATATCACAGATAGAGGGAGATTCTGAGTCTCGGACAGCGTACAATGTGATCCCTCTGAGCCCCGGTACCAGGAAAGAGAAAAGACACCGGCGTGGTAGCCTCGGTGCCTCACTGTCCTCCCGACAAACCTGCTTACCGATCCTCGGGGAAAGGGGGGGGCGAAATTAATAATTATCTATTTAAAAAGCGATTCTGCAAGGACCGTAGTTCATGTTCAGGTCGCCTCTTGTGTTTTCCATCGGAGAGGGCATCTGGCCACCTTTTAACTGCCTCTCAAGCGTAATTTATGCAGGTTAAGAGCTCAATGGAAATGTGATTTAAGAACGTAAAACCGCTCGTAAACCCATCAAGGCGAATGGCCAAATGTGCGGGATAAAATATATTTACTGCTTTCTTCACATGAACACACTAACTATATATATATATATATATATATATATATAGGCACACATTCAAACTATATACATTGACTATAGATTGACTATTGCTCCACAGCACGTGAAGTTTGCAGTGACACAGTCGGCACCGTTCCCACGCAGAAGTTACTTATCACTAATACTGCACTTGTTACGGGGTTATTAATTGCACTACCACAGAGGCATTTCCATTGAACAAAGAGTCTTACGGACGCATGCAAGTTAGTTCAGAGGCGCAGAAAATCTGTAGAGCACTCTACCTTCGGCGCACGGACGGTCAGCGGAGCAGGGGACCGGACCGCCGCTCGTCCTGGCAGTAATCCATTTAAGATTCTGTCGCACAACAGTTCGCTTTTGGTATTTCAGTGTATGGCAGGAACGCGAAAAAAGGGGGGTACTTTTAGAAAATAATAATCGCGATCTTTTTCTTCTCCTAAAATCAACGTGCACACTTTGTTCTTCGAATGAGAAAATCCACTGGAAATCCAAGCAACGCTGGTTCAACCCTACCAACAAAATAATAACAATAATAATAAAAAATAAAAAAAAACTAACGGGACCGATGGGTATTACAAAAGCACCGAGGAAGGAGCGTCCCAGCGCTTTCGCAGAAACCGAAGGCAGTTCGCCCACAAAAGCTGCTAGTCATCCTATTTGGAGGTGAAGCTTCCTTCGGCGAGCGCAGCGATCCCAGCTGTCACTCGCTACACGCGGGGAGGAGCTAAAGCGAGGGGCTGGAGCGCCGTGCTGTGCATCGGCTCTTTTGTTTCTCCGGCTTGCCTGCGGACTGGGCTGCACTTGTGCGCATGAAGACGCAGAGAAATGTCACATTATAGCACGGTTGTTGAATCAAAGAGAAAATAAATCTGGGCAAGCCTAACGTCTATTTGCTGCGTGCGTAACAGCACGCATTGCCGGGCATCGCCGTTTTTCAAGAGCACCAAGGCGTGTCCGGTTGCATTAGGTCCCGTCGAGATGCGCTCCCCCGGAGCCAGTGGCCGAGCCCCGGGGTTGGTGGCAACGAGCGGCCCGACCTAAGTACCCGTGCGTGCATTGCGAAGGGACACGCCGGAGCCTTGCCAATTCACACCTCGCTTTGCTTCACCGGGGGACGTCCCGCTCACACCGACTCCCGTTAAAATACCCCTGAAAGTTGACAAACCCAGTTTAATTAAACCAGCAATGCAGATGTTGAATTATACATTTATTTATAGTTGCATGAGGTCCAGTGTGTAGTGGGGATGCGTGGCTGTCGTGTTAGAGACGTTTTGGAGTTTGTGGTCACTTTGGTAGTATTAAGTCAAACCTTTGCGCAGCTGATTTTTATAATTGTCAGCACTTGGTTTCCTGCTCGGACTGCTGATTCTTAGTTTTTTTTCTGTCATCGTTGAATATTTCCCCCTCCTGTGCTAATGTGCATCAATGCTGTTTAATTAATTCATTCATTCATTCACTCGTGTTTTTCCCCGTTAGGCGTCGCCAAAACCAATTTACGATAACAAGTGGTTTCTTTGGAGCAGCTGTCTATAAAACCACGTTATGTTGTGCCGCTAATCAAATCTATATAGCAGCTCCAATGCACTGTACGTTCACGGTGAATTTCGTTTAGTGTTCCATTAGAAACCCACCTGCATTTTGAACTGTTTTCAGATGGTGCTTGGGATAGATGACCTGTTTATGTTATAAACAGTTATGCCTGCGGTCTGTCTTGTAATGACTTCCCAATAGCCGTACTGGCCATTAATACGGACCATCTGAGACCAATTGAAAAGTTATATATTACTTTTAGATGAAAATTCGCCAGGGGATCTATAGGAGCGGTTTGACAAATATAGGAACTTAGCTTTCATCCAGGTGGAAAAATACCCCAAAGCCATTTAATTTTGGATAATCAGAGGCATATTTCTAAAACGACAAAGGTGTGTGATATTGAATTGCAATGTAGAGGAAGCCTGAGACTTTTATGAACCAATCATGGTTGGTTCCACACTTTCTCTGGATTGTTTAAGCCTCCAGTGTGGCTGGATATGAAGTGTATGTGCCTGGCATGACTGGAAAGATGTTTGCTATAGAAGTCAATAGCCAGCTGTGGAAAGCATTGCAGGAGTCACTACCTGCTAGCATTTTAGAAGGAATGGATCAGTTAATAGCAACCAGAACACATTGTTAGGGGAGTAAAGGGATGATTATGTGATAATAATAACTATTACTTAGGATTAACACTATAGAAAGGGTGCGATGACACCTCACAGCACCATGAACCAGAATGAAAAACATAGCTTTTTATATAATCCCAAATGGCACAATATTTATTGTCTCAGCCAGTCAAACGGATCCCTGGGAGGTCTCAGTTCTTCCTAATTGGCCACAGAACTCTGTTTGTTTCGAGAAGCACTGCTTTAAATTTATAGATGCAAATTAAAGTCACTGCAGTGGACAGTTTTCTCATCCACAAACGAGCTTGAATCTGCGGTCGCGGTCCATAAGTAATGAAGGTGAATATTCTGGGTACCTGTGACTGAATGTGCCCTCCGTGCCCTGAGGCTAGTCCATGCATGGGTCACTCTCTCGGACTCTGAATAGAAAAACAAATCAGCTAAAGGAGACAAACTGATCAAACACCTTTTTACGTCAAAAAATAAATCAAAGGTGTCATAATGAAAAATGCATTAGAGTTAAAAAAAAAAAACTGCATTGTTTTAATATTGTAGCTGATAAATTGGGTCACCGTTAGGAGGAAAGTACCATCGACGGTGGACGTTGCCTCCAGAGTCTTGCTGTGGTGCAGGTAATCAGCCCGGCTTTGAGAAGGACATTTGTCTAAGGCTGAGCACACCTGGTGCAGGCTGGCAACAGTGCATCTCGGAGCTTTCGGAGTGTATTGCTGATGGTTCCCAGAGACTGGGTCATGCCCGTATCTTACACCCTGTAAGGGTTACCTTCAGCAACGTGCATATTATGGAGTCAAGATAGAGTAGCTGAAGTTCCATTCTCATCACGTTATGGCACTGTGGCCTAGAGACAAACTTTTTTTTTTACACTGGTGTGTGAAGCCCACTTTCTAACTCTAATCTTCTCCAGAGTCTGAGGTGGATGCTGATGTTTTTGAGATTCTCCGTCAACTTTCGGGCTCGCTGTCTCTGGTCTTCAGTGAAGCTTGCTGATATTTCGCGTGTCCCTTGTGTTTAGAGTCCTGTCCTGCCCCCTGTCACTCGGAAAGGGAATGATGACTCAGCGTGTTTCCGCAATGCTCTGGGCCAGACCTTTGCGTCTTGGCTTGCTTGTGCGGTTTGTGTGCCCCGTGCCATCTGGAAACGCATGAATAGTTAAAAATGTGAGGAGGACAGGAGGCTGGCCTGCAATCCGCGCTCCTCACCTGCTGCACTGTTCAGATGTTAACTGCGTGAAGTAATTAGCCCTGAGCGGTGACGGGGGCACCTTCCATTTAGCTCATGTCTTGTTAATTTGGTTTATTTCAGTTTAATTACGAAAAGGCGGCTGCGTCGAGCTCGGAAAGGCCCCGGAACAAAAATACAGAGCCTTGAGTGGCTGTGCCGTTCCGTTCAACGATGCTGTGTAAACCTATTACACCCTAAATCTATCATCGACAACAGACTTGTCAGTCTGGAGACGCGACCAGGTGCAGTGGCGCCCCAGCTGTGCTCCGCTCCCACTTTCCGCGCTGTCTCCCGTAGGCCTGTGTGTGTGTGTGTGTGTGTGTGTGTCTAAATTCAGGTCCATTTCTCTTTTTTTTTCTATTTTCACCGTTGCTGCAGAATTTCCGTCCAGCCTTTACCGAAAATGAACAAAGAAAAAAAAAAAACCCACCGCGTTCAATATTTCATGAGGTCAGACCTGATTATTATTTAATGGCTAATGTTATCTGCCGTGGTGAGTCTGTAGGAAAAGTAAATATGTCCTTTATCTTGCAAATGAAATGTCATGGCAGCGCTATGACCCATGCTACCATTTAGCCACGCAGCTAGCGGGTTGCGTACACTTAATAGGCTGGCGTTTCTCCATGAGGTGACATCTGAGTGACTTTTGAACTGCAATTATCCAGTGACGGCACGGCATGATGAAGCGGAATGTTAAGGTGAATATGAGTCATTTCTACGCCAATTGACTTTCACTTTAAGCCGCCCATCCCACTAATTTCAGTGGGCATCAGTGATATAAATGTTTATGCCGGGATCTAGATTGTCATTGCGTCCTTGAGCCAAGCTACTTAGACTAAAAGCCTCAAAAGATGTCATGCTGTATAAATGGACGTAGTGCAGAATAGTATATTCTCCAAAGGCCTTCTGCGGAAAGCAGACTACTTAACAAATAAATCCTGCAATGAAAATAAAATCAGAGCCATTTACATCCTGCGTGAAGGACTATGGTCGTCTGTATTCATTCGGAACGCCACCAGCCCTCGGACATTTAGCTCAGTGGAAAGGACGAGCAGATTGTCTCGGGCTTGTTTACATGTGGTCACGTGTTTGGCACCTTTGCGGCGCGTGCCGCGGGGTATCACAGATTCATGCAGCAGGACGCAGCCTCGCTCGTGCTTTCGGTCAGCGTTTCATTCAGCCTGTGCGTCGGCACTCGTCCTTTGATCCCCATTCATCGCCTTTGCATCGCCGTAGAGACCGGACATCATGGCGACAACTTCCCCGGTCACACATTCGGCGACAGTGGGACCGTTCTTACTTAGGGTGTCGCCATGGAGCGTTAATAAAAGCACAAACTAGGAAGCGTAACTGATCTGAAAAAAAAAATGAACGAAACAAACTACAAAAGGGAATAGACTTTCTGAAAATGGGAAGTGATGAACATTTAATAAACCCCCTGGTGAAGTGATCTGGTTAGTTTCTCTTCCAATGATACTCTCCCAGCTGTACACATGCATTCATTCACATTTATTTAGCAGACGATTTCGTCCAAAGTGACTTACTAGTGAGGAAATCTGGCCGGCGTCCAGCACCCTGGGAGCAGTTCAGGGTTACGACCCATGCTCAAGGGCCCAGAGGTGATGTGATTATTCTACTGACCAGAGTATTCAAGCCCATTGCCTTCCAGCACAGATGCCTGACATAATGAGCTAAACACCACTGCCTGCTTGGCAATACACCGTATGGTTTTACACTCACATTAAGGCAGCTTGGGTGTTTCTGCCAGTTAGCTGTAGCGTGACTTTTTAAAATAAGATCTGAAATAGCCAAGCACATATAAATTCCATTTAGAGAAGGACAAGGTATATGTCTCCTGGATTCTTATGATTGCTCTGAGTAGTTTTTCGCAGCGGTGTGTCAAAGGGAAAGGCGCCTAATGCAAGGGATCAAAAGAGCTAGGTGATGACACTAAACTGATTGTACATTACAGCAATGGAGCCTCAAGTCACCTGTTCATTACTCGGGGGAGTAGTAACCTTGCTCTGCACAAGCATAAGTGACACACAAGGCTGCAGCAACAGCGGTCGGGCAGTTTGTGAAGAGGCATGTGGGGATGGTGCTGCTTATGGATGGGATCGCGGTCAAGGTCGCTTAGCGTACAGCTATTACTGCACGCATATATCCCCTGCACGCTCCATTGAAGATCCTCCTATACACCGGTACACTTTTACGCTTTGATGGAAAAGGATACAGGATTCAAGCCATGAGTGCATTTATAAGCAAAAGAAACGTCAGATATTGACAGAACCAACACGTTTTGCATGATCTATTCAACGCATCTAACACAGCGGTACAAAATGGCTGCCAAGACGAGCCCAAACCTCTCACTGTGTCGTACACTGAACGTTGTACCCAATTTTCATCCAAAAGTAGCATAACGTGTCGATCTTCTTATCCCTGTATATTAAGACTGCACAAGGAAATTGAAAGAACTCCAAGGAAATCATACAAAACAGCCAATTTTGCAGTTTTTTTTTGTGCAAATGTTTTGACTCATCACACACAGTAGCCTTCCTGTGTGCCTCAACGAACCAAAACACTCCAACTGGGAGGGGATTTTTTTAACAGTGCAGAATCAGCTGCTGTGTCCAGCAGTTCCGTGTGTGTATCTGTGTGTGATTCACACAGATAGAGATAAAACATTTTTAAACTGGCTTATCAGACACAAAATCACATGCTCAGTAATATACTGTATATGAGTCATGACTTGTGTGATTGTGTGTGTGTGTGTAGGACAGGATATGCAGTGAAGTAACTTGAAATACACGGAACACACACGAATAAATCTGAAACCTGAACTTCAGCTTCATCTGTAGGTGAAGACAGACCCTCATCAGCAATGTCTCTGATGCCCTCATCTGCGAGAAGGAGTGTGACAAACGGCTGGGCCCGTGTCACCCACCCCTGCCACTGCTGAGCTGCTCTGTCATCGCAGGGGGCTGCCACGGGGGTGACCTGCCCCCCAGGGTGGCGGATATAGTCTCTCCACCTTCAGGCTGGAAAGAGCCACATAAATAAAAAGGGGTCAAAGACATGGCGATAAACACCGAAGGGGCAGCACATACACTTTTGTCATGGAAGGTCAGGCAGGCCCAGGCAACCTTGAATGAGCAAAGTGATCAAATGATTCTATAAAGTTTAGTAGATGACATTGTGTCCATGTTCATACATGTACTGTGTCGTAAATGACATAAAAGACTGCAGGAATGGTGGCATGGCACTTTTATTGTATCATCACAAATAAAGGGATTTCAAGGTCAATCCTAAGTTGTTTTGTCTTTTTGGTCTGGAGGAAGTTTACATCCTACTTGGCATATAGCATGACGGAAATCGAGAGCTTAAGTTACTACTGCTCAGTACGGAATCAATAGTGGGCTAACGTAAAGGTGAAAAGTTGAAGCTAGTTTGGATATGCTTTTCAAAAAATCATTTGAAACGTTGACCTTGCGGCCCTGTGGGTTAGGAGTTCTTGCCGGTGTCCGGAAGGTTGCTGGTTCAAATCCCATAGCCAGCAGGGTAATCATAGCACTATAGCAATCATAGTAATCGAAGCCCCTGAGCAGAACCCTAAGCCACAGTTGTATTGGGTAAGTGGCTGACTTGCAGTCTGCTGGCCTCGCCTACCCATGCCACTGCCTTCTATCCTTATGATGATAATAAAGGCATTTGGTTTTATTATATTACTGTCTGCAATTTTCCCTAAAAAGGGTTGAAAGCAGTAGAGTGGAACAAACCAAAATCATAAAAGGACACAGAATTCATGAAATTCATTACTAATAGTCACTGATCTCTGTGTTGTAGCGTTCCTTCCATCGATGATGTCACTTCCTGGAAGATGTCATGGAGAGATCGACTATTGCTATTTAAAGTGTCATTACAGCAGACTACAGGATGGAAAGTGATACTGAGAACACATAGAAGGGGATGGAAAAAGTGAAGAAACACTGAAAATGTCATTAATTGCCAATGTTCTATTGTAGAAGTAGCCAAGCAGCTACGGACATGGGAAATCAATTAGCTCAAACAAATACAATGAAATGATTTAAAACTGACCCCGAGGACCAGTTCTTTAATTTTAGGATCTAAAAAAAAATACATTATTTCCAGTCGTTTAAAATGTAACCATTTAACATACTTGTAATACATTTCACAGGGACAGGATTACATGCATGTCACGGCGTGAGGCTTTGATAATCAGTTTTGCATCAGTGTCACACAGACAAGCCGATCGCCTGAAATGAGTCACGTCAATAAACCATTTTTGCTGTGACTGAATGATATGCATCACTGGGAAGCTGGCCATGGAGTCTGAAAGTGCTCTGCGGAATCCTCAACTGATGATTCATGGGTACGGTTTGGTGAACTCCAACTGAAGGCTGAAATTCAGCGGCTTGCTTTGACTTCCTGTGCTGTGTGTTACATATATTGAAGCTAAATGTTAAAAAAGAAAAACAAACTATCCACAATTTCCGGGCAGGTGGCTTCAGAAGGAGCGAGGTCCTCCAGTGCGGGTCACTGGTATCCCCAAGCTGCCCCACTTTCTGCACTGGATGGCGAGTATCCCCCCCCCCCCCCTGCCCACCTGGTGCGGTGTCATCTTCCAGGTCTTGCACAGATGCTTCAGGGCGATGGCTCTCTAGAGGGGGACTCCGCCGCGCTCAAAAAGCAGGACACGAGACGCCCGGCCGCCGCGTCGAGAGGGAAGGAGAAAAGGGGCCTTTTACTCCACTGCTTTGTGGCTAAGCCCAGCGCTTTCGCATTTGCGAGCTGCCAGCCATCTTACTGCGAACCGCTGGGCTCTCTGCAGCTCGTGCCATTTCTTCCAGCGCGCTTGTGCTCCATGCAATCCGTCCGCGCCCCAGTGAAATCCCGCGCCCGCGTCGCTCTTTAAATATCCACACAGTTGCGGGTGACACCAAAGCACATCACAACCCTGGGAAATACCCATATCAGAGAACGTTAAAACAGAGTCAGGGTGAATTATTCCTCTTATTAATCATGACGTCCTCGTGGGGGAAGACGGGCATGCCGGTTTTATGCTGGCAAATCCTGCCTG
This sequence comes from Petrocephalus schoutedeni, assembly GCA_026780765.1. Taxonomy (NCBI): domain Eukaryota; kingdom Metazoa; phylum Chordata; class Actinopteri; order Osteoglossiformes; family Mormyridae; genus Petrocephalus; species Petrocephalus schoutedeni. Next base: position 6,530,170 of record JAODKL010000040.1, read on the forward strand.
TCTTGAGGGTCGACCCAAAGCCGGTGCTGAAATTTCCTAGTTCCGGTTCAGAGTCTCCAGCAGACCCTGGCAGAATGTGGGAGCCTCTAGTTCTGCTTCAAAATTATAACCCAAACTCCTCTGGGGAGCAGGGCTCAGCTCCCCGGGCCTGGCTGGCTGTCACATGAAGAGAGACGGCTTTTTTTCTGAAGACTTGGAGAGCTTCAAAGACCATCTCCCCCCCCCCATTAGGTCGCCATGAAATATTTGCCATCTTTGCACTGGGCGGGATCTCGTCGGACCCTTTGCCACCCTTTGCGGCTGCAAAGCACGGGATGCAAGTCCCTCTTTGATGTAACTCAAAGGTCCGCATGCGGGATGCTGCAAGTCGACAGCAGCTGTTCAGTTACCCAGACCTGGGCGCGATCACAGCTCCGGGGTGGGGAACGGAGAGGCTCGGCCTCGCACTGGAATCTATTCGCCTGGGCTGCGCTGCTCCACTTTCCTGCCATTTGGCACCCTTTGATCCCACGGCAGACTTTACCTCACTATCCTCTCAGCAATGTCACCCCTGACCTGTTCCCTGGAGTTGGTGGCATATGTGTCCTACAAACACGTTAATATCTATCACAGTTTCTCCCTTACGGACACTGTGGAAGCCACTCTGCTGTGAAAGATGCTACGTTAACCTTTCCACTGTCCACCAGTGAGGTTGGTGCATATGACCCCATCCAGGAGATGCTCTTTGACACCCGCGGTGTGTCTGGTGGCTGTGCAGGCCCCCGGGTGGCACCAGCATGTGCCCCAGGATCAGTGGGGCAGAAAGATATGCTGGGTCACCCTTCCTTTGGGCGGCCCTGCAGGGCTCTTCGTTGACTGCACCTCCTTATGACGTCATGAATCCCTAAAGAGGGACTTAAACATCAGCCCTTTGACAGACAAAGGTGTTCATTCCCTGGAGAGCGTGAAGCAGATTATGGAAATAAATGGCAATATGCAAGGATTTGCTGCTGAGACATGGTAAAGCGGACTCCTGTTATAGTCATATTAAGTGGAGCGCTTCAAATGCCAGGCTGGTCGTTACCCAACAAGGGGGAAATGTAACGTTTCTCCACACCGACTTCTGCGAAAACTTCCTCAGTTTTAAAACTCTGCTCCGCGAGATGCTTGTCACTTTCCAAAGTGTTTTAATGGCTGTCAGACTGAGAAAATATCTGTGATGTATCTACGCTGCAGATAAAGAAGCGTCTGACAGCTTACAAGCAAATCTTAATGAACCCTTCCGCTTCCGCAGACACGTCTGCCACCAGCACCCCCCCCCCCCACAGACCCCCTCCCCCCCATTCCCATAATGCCTTTTCAACGCTCCCTCTCCCGCAGGCTTACAGTTGTACGCTTTTCTGGTGACGCCAGTGCCCACTCAGGCTCCATTTTTTGGTCACAGGTCCATTGCTGTGGATCTCGGAGGTGGACAGCAGCATCCCGGCACACAGACTGAGGGAGGGAGAGAGAGAGAGAGAACATCATTTTCCCGTCGCAATAGCATCCTCCATGACACGGTCTCGCGCCGAGGTGCAGTGCTCCCTGCGTCGGCTAATTGGTCTCCGGGAGGATTGCGACATTCTCAGGTTATCGCTCTCCTCTCCCAGCTTCCGGAAATCAAAACAATTCCCATCCTTGAAGAATTCCGGGTGCATCTGAATCCTACTGATCTCAACACAGCTCACCTCCTCCATAAATATGCCCATTCCTCCGATTTAAACGCTGCTCTCGAACTTACCTTCATTTCTGTGGTGATGCACTACCAGAAGGTATCCGCCCTCTTGCATACACATCTTATTAAAGCTCATTACATTTAATCAAGTGGGCAAATTTAAAGACACTGCAGTTTGTATTTTAATTTGAACAGAACTTCAGCTTGTACAATTCGGCTTAATAATTTACGATTTGTCTATAACTGCAATTCCAGTGGCAATATTGACACAGCCCGCAGCTCAGTGCTGTGATATTACGTAGACTGACTGCTGTAATATCACATTAATATTAGTTCACACATTCGGCAAACATATTCCAACAGCGATGTTCAAATAGAATGGCATGGCGGCACCCTTCACAGCCAGACTAGGTGCTAGGCAACGGAAGGCTCACTTGTTCACCTTATTGTACCATGTTATTCTGCCCCCCCCCACCTCCACCCCCCACCAGCTACATGTCAAACCCGAGATTCAAGTCGGAGGCTCCCGTCAGCGCTCAGGCTAAAGCCCCATTCATCCACATCAGCAGCCGACGCATTAAATGTCTGTTTGTGCTGCGGTGTCACAACGGGGGAATCGGCTGGGGGAGAAGCAGCACCGGGCCCACGGTGACTGCGGATTTAATTATAAACTCAGCACTGGTATTTCGAAAATACATTTGCTAGTAAATTACCAAGGTGCTTGAATTTCTGACTTCAATTTCAAGCATTTTCGAATCGCACGGTCACACCAAACAGATGACCGACAAAATGTAGACGATAAAGAGCGAGAGAGGGCGGAGCCAAGGTTGACACACTACATCGGACACTCGAGGACGGTGGATCTGGGTACTGGGTGGTCCTCGGCCTGTAGGCCTCTCCCTCAGAGGGTTGAGACTTGTCCAAACAGCCCAGCAGTGTGTGGAGAATGGAGGCCACACTCTCCACATATTGGTGGCCAGCCTCTGAAGCAAACCACGGACACGTCTCGGAGCATTAGTAAGTCTGGGCTGGCCGGCAATCTAAAAGACGCTCCCCACCCAGTGCCCTCTGTAGCTGACCGTCTAAGAGACCCGCCCCCCACCCAGTGCCCCCCGAGGCCAGCCGGCTGAGAGATCCACCCCCCACCCAGAGCCCCTCGAGACCGGCCGTCAGAGAGACCCGCCCCATACCCAATGCCCCCCAAGGCCGACCGGCAGAGAGACACGTCCCCTCCCAGTGCCCCCTGTGGCTGGCCGTCAGAGAGACCCACCCCATACCCAGTGCCCCCCAAGGCCGGCCGTCAGAGAGACCCACCCCATACCCAGTGCCCCCCGAGGCCGGCCATCAGAAGGACCCACCTCATACCCAGTGCCCCCAGAGGCTGGCCGGCTGAGAGACCCGCCTCCCTCCCAGAGCCCCCTTCGGCTAGCTGGCTGGCTGAGAGACCCGACCCCATGCCTGGCCATCTGAGAGCACAAAGCACAATATTAATGACACACAGTCTCCACACACACATAGATGCTCCTGTCACATATATGCACACACACACACAATCAGTCACAGTGCATATCTGATCATAGCCTACACACACACTCAAAAACTCACAGACAAGGTAATAACAGTGACATCTGAGTCATGGACATGTTATGTGGCTTCTGGCCTATTAAAGCAGCTTACTCTCTGCTCAGCCTTGCACTGTTTTATTCAATTATTTTATTTCTACTGAATCTATTTTTCTTCATTTCTGTTCTGTGCTTTCTGTGAATGCATGCACCAACACTGCTAAAGCAGGTTCTTAATACATGCAGTCGTACCTGGCCAGTGCCGTGAATTCTGATTCTGATTATGAAGTCATCATTCATACTGTAGCTCCATAGCCCTCCTTATATGGTAGATGCATTTTGGTAATGACCATGTCTGTTTTGGTTCCTACTGCCTCTATCTCCCTTCATTCCCCCTATGCCTGCTTGTCTCACCCTTCTACGTGGCTTCTAGTTCCGCTCTGCTTTCGGGATCTGCTGCCCATCATTTAAGACCAGGAGGCACAGGAGAGCTGGAGGCTGAGCCAAGGGCATGTTCTCACTCCTATAGGCAGAACTCTGAGCCCAGAGGACTGATGGACCAACTTCTGCAGGAGTCACTATTTTTCATCTAATATGTACTTTCTGTCCCATGTTGCAACAAAGGACCTTCAACCGTAAATAGACTTAAACGTAAATAGAATCTGTCAGGACAGCGAGTGTAGCCGCTAACCAGCTTTTACCGCCAGGTTAATCGAAGCGAAAGAGGACATCAAGCAAAATACAAAAGAATGTGTTAAGGACAGATTGTAACTATGTGTTTAACAATCACAAGAACAGGGAATCAATTAGCTCATTTTTATATTTCATGACTTTAACCAATGGAAAATCATTGCAGCACAAAGGCTGTTGGGCAGAGGAATGGCTACATGGACTGATCTGCGCTGCATTACAGATAAAAGGTAAAAAGATCAAGTGTTCGTATTTTAAATTGCATAAAACAAAGGTTTAGTGCCACTGGGCACCTGACAGACACTCGCAGAAGCAGACAGAGAAAATGGCACTGACAAGTATCTCTTGTGTGAGAATATTTAAAAAGACTGCTCTCCTTTCAGATAAATTCAGTCAAAACAGAAGAAATCAAAGTTTGAACTGCCGTTGTGCAGTCATTTAGCTGCTCATCCTTAAGTTCTGATCTTTTTTCAACAAGCAAATGATCAAAAGAGAGACTGTGCATGCAGTGAATTCCTCCAATCAAAGTGCTTGGGTAGCGGGTTTGATACGTGTGTGCCCAATCATAGTGCTTGGGTAGCAGGGTTGATACGTGTGTGCCCAATCATAGTGCTTGGGTAGCGGGGTTGATACGTGTGTGCCCAATCATAGTGCTTGGGTAGCGGGGTTGATACGTGTGTGCCCATCGCCAGAAAACCGCGGGCTCAAACTCTTGGCCAGCAGGGGAGTCATATCGCTGTTGGGTCCTTGAGCAAGGCCCTTAACCCCAACTGCTCACTGATGCTGGCTGCCTGCCTAAAATTTCCATCACTTAGTGTCTGCTAAATATATAAAATTGACATGACAGCTTAAACCTGGCTGTGTACTGGGGGCGACAGGGGGGGGGGGGGGGCACGTGAGCTACCGTCTGAGTCGATACGCCCGTGATAAACGACGTAACAAAAGTAAAGGAGATTTAGAGCTGATAGAGGACGTGACCGTGCAGCTTTGCAGAGAGTCGTCGGTGAGGCTGTAAAAGGCAGGCTATGAATGAGGTAGGCCATATCCTGTGGGTTGGTCACCAGGAGCCTTTGCACTTTGACTGCTAAGGAGCATTACGTCACCCGGACAGGACCTTTGCTCATTTACTTATGGCATTTCCTATATTTGGTTCCACTGGTTTACAGTTGCCCATCCACCCGTTTTTGTTGATGCTGTCCTAGATCTCAAGGCAGGGGCCATCCTGCCGAGAATGCCAAGACAGGCACACACACACACACACACACACACGCACACACACAGCCAGCGCTGGATTCAATCCCACAACCCCGGGGGCATGAGGTGATACCGCTATTCACGGAAAGGGAGTGTGGAAGCTCGGTGAGTGTCAAAAAATAAAACACCTTCTTTTAGCAGGAAAGCCTTGGAGATGCCAAGAAGGATATGGGATACATGGAGCACCAAACACACTCAGGAGTAGCTACAAGAAATGTGGAGATCAAAAAAACAACCGGGAATTTTTGGACGCCGACCTCAGAAGATTTTAAATCTGTATTCACATACATTACGTCTTTATTGTGAAGGTGATACAATTCCAATACAAGCGCAAAAACACATACAACCAGCAATCTCTGGCTACATCAAGGACAGAATGAATCTTACCTGCCAATTAGAGGTGGTGTAGCATGTGAGTGCGGCAGTGTAATACTGATATGACCATCGTACATGTTCTCAAGCTGCCCTTACTGATTATGTGCATTATAGGGACGGTGATGCTTGAAATTGAAGTGTTGTGAACCTCCAGGAGGTGGCCATTATTTTCATATATCATGGGAAAGCAACCTTTCCCAGACAAAGGACATGTGAAAAAGAACCTGCATATTGAACAAAGCTGCATTTTTGAACAAGAATTTGGATATTCTCGCTTGCAGAAATATGTAACCCTGTTAAATGAGTTACTCGTGGCACCAGATTTTCATGCGTCATTTCCATACTTGAAGTGGATGTCTCTGACATCTCCTTGCGAAATTCTCTCCCACTCTGTACGCACCTCAATTCGAGGGCTGTCTGGCATGAAGCAGCACCTTGATTGGACAAATCAGTCAGCACTTATGTATCAGCCAATAACAGGAAACGCAAAACTGCTTTCTCCTCGGCCCTTTGTTGGAGTTTCGCTTCAATGCAGCAGATCACAGTCTTGCTGGAACGCCAGATTTTAGCTCAGCATCAGCTGTCAGCTTGATGGCTTCAGCTCTGGTTAGGAATTATTCAGAATCCCTCTGAATTCCCGGTTCCTTTAGTATCATCCAGCATAATAGGAAAGAGAAAGACTCAGGTAATTCACTCTGGATTCATTTCATAGTAGGAAGTGGTGGGTTGTCATCAAATATGATGTTTTTGATTCTGACTGAAAAGGTCGGACAGGCGGCATCATTGTTTTAGAAACAGCACTGGCTTCTTCCTGACTACACTTCCATGAATGCCAGTCAGTCTTGGTGATGGATGGCCAATGACATCTAATTCATTGTGGGATCACTCCATCAGTACCTGGAATGTATTTTCACTTAATACATTTATTACCTCATTCTTCCCGGTCACCCGGACGGTCATCCACTCCTGCTACAGTATTCTGTTATTTTGGAATGGTGGAGCCCTTGTCTTTTTGAGAGGAGTTTACAAACATCTGCAGGTTGAAGCACACTCACCACTCTGCTCCGAGGTCCTCAGAGGTCTCCTCAGATTTTTGGCTGGGGTGTTTTCCATTGACCTATTTGATTAACACTAAACTGACAGAGTTTCTTACCAATTCTGATTTTTACTAAGTACTTTACTACTAATACTACTTTTTTTACTAATTACTTTACTAAGTACGAATGATGACAGCAGATACACTGCTTTTTTTTGGTCAGTTTTATTTTTCCCATATTTTGATTGTATCACTTACAAAAATTTCTCTAATGCCTGATACATATAAAGCCTTTATTTCTTTTAAGAAAAGCCTGGTTCTAGCTAACAAGGATTTTGTGGTAATACCTCTAGATTTCTCTAATTGCGTCATTGTTTATCTCTGGGTATGAAAAGAAAAATCTCCGAGATTTTATGTGGCAGTTTAAAATCTCAAGTTGAAGGCTGAATGTAGTGCAAATTACTTAGAACATGATTCAGACTACTCAGATGTGTTCAAGGGTCCTTTACACTGCATCATGGGAAATCCCCTTGGCAATGTCCACTTGTATCATCTGACTATGCAGCCCCAGTCCAGCACAGTCAGATAAGTCAGTCTTGCATTATCTTGGGTGCCACCTAAAGTCCAGCTGAAAAGGATCCAATCTGCTGCTGGACCGAGGAAAGGGAGAATCCTCCCTCTGGACGGCCGTAAAAACCTTGGTAGTGTGACTCCATAATTCATTGGCCGCTTAGCTGCTCCAGTCAAAGCCATGACTTACAGCGCATTCGGTTCCAAAACAAGATGGTAGAGTGAAGATAAGGAACAATCCGGAAGTGATCGGTCACGGGTGCGCTTTGCCTCAAGGAGGCATCTCCACCAGGAAGTAGCATCCTCTCATAATGCCTTCACAGACTGCTTTTCCTAGGATTAAATAGCATGGCAATGAGCATAACGGGTAATGTGATACAGCAGTGGCACATTTATTAAAAAGGTAAACTGCAATGTTATCTTGCCATTTCCATATTTAAAAGCATTTACCTCCAAACCCCAACACTGTCTTGTAAAATTCAGTTTTTCCAAAGTGAAAAACCTTGACTTTCTTAGATGCCAATATTGTGAAGCAAAATGTTCTGTATTGCCCGTTTGGCAAGATAGTTTTACATGTTTAAAAAGCAGGTTCACGGTGCTTTTGATAAATGGTAGCAGTGGAAGATATACAGATTGATCGAGGCTGAAGATGCAATGTGAAAGGGAATATGAACTCTATAAAATCAGACATTTCATACTGTAAGACTGAATATGTATTTTAGTCATTCCGCTATTTCAAAATGGTACAAGAAATATTTTGTAAAAGGTATTACTCAGCTCATAAAAATACTAACTGAGGCCACCTTAAAGTAGCACAAAAAAAATCAATTTTCTCAGCATCCTGCCTTCTGTAGTTATGTCTTACAGCCACATTCAGCCTAGCATATTTCTTACGGATGAATATGAATGATCTGAAATACAGTTCTCTGGGAGGCTAATATTTTCCAGTATTCTGACAAACTGCTGCTGAATTTGGAAGCCTATTGGGTAATATTATCATAAGCCAATAGGAAGTCACAGCCGAGCCTGAAAGACCATTTGAAAATAAAGTCATGAACCAATTGAAGCCCTTTGCTAAATCAGGAAGCCCTTTTGGTAGTGTGCCTTCTGACTGGTTATCAGATATGGTGGCTACAAACAAGCATATGCTTCTACATCATTATAATGTCACTCACTATCATAAATTTGAGTGTTTGCTGCAGTGTCTCCCCTCCTCCCCTCCAAATTTAATGCAGTATCTGCTACATAGCCTTCCTCCTCCTGACTGACTCCCCTACAAACTTAATGCAGTATCTACTGCAGTCTCCTGACTGACTCCCCTCCAAACTTAATGCAGTATCTGCTACATAGCCTTCCTCCTCCTGACTGACTCCCCTACAAACTTAATGCAGTATCTACTGCAGTCTCCTGACTGACTCCCCTCCAAAGTTAATGCGGTGTCTGCTACATAGCCTTCCTCTTCCTGACTGACTCCCCTCCAAACTTAATGCAGTATCTGCTGCAGAGTCTTCCTCCTCCTGACTGACTCCCCTCCAAAGTTAATGCAGTATCTGCTGCAGAGTCTTCCTCCTCCTGACTGACTCCCCTCCAAAGTTAATGCAGTATCTGCTGCAAAGTCTTCCTCCTCCTGACTGACTCCCGTCCAAGGTTAATTCAGTATCTGCTGCAGAGTCTTCCTCCTCCTGACTGACTCCCCTCCAAAGTTAATGCAGTATCTGCTGCAGTCTTCCTCCTCCTGATTCCCCTCCAAAGTTAATGCAGTATCTGCTACATATCCTTCCAGCTCCTGACTGACTCCCCTCCAAAGTTAATGCAGTATCTGCTGCAGAGTCTTCCTCCGCCTGACTGACTCCGCTCCAAACTTAATGCAGTATCTGCTGCAGTGTCTTCCTCCTCCTGACTGACTCCCCTCTAAACTGCAGTTTCTCTCGTAAATGGCTCTGTATATTGCTTTGCTAATTTTAAATTGTATTTCTAAGAGATTTTCTCTGTCTCTCCATTAATCTGATGGTATTACTAGTAAATTCCATGTCTACAACAACAGATCCCATTTGAAATGTAGATGTTTTCCAGAATTTCCTGCTTGGAATCATCCATCTGCCATCTGTCTGTCAATGTATCCATCCACCAGGCCATCCATCCTTAACCCTTGAGTCCAGGCTTCAACTTTCTTTCAGTTTTGATATAATAATTTAATATTATTACTAACACTTCACAGAAAGTTTCATCAAGTAAATACCCCCAAGAATTTAAAACATACCTCTGATTGTGTAGTCTAATAACATATTGAGTTTCTGAAAGCTATCCCCGACATCTGTGAACTTTGCCTTGAATAGAAAACTTGTCTTTGCAGTGAAATCCCATAATAACTTGTAGTGCATTCCAGTTGTACTCGTAACTCGTAAATTCCGAGTTCATGACCGGAAGTTGCAACTGGAACGCCCCCTGAAGTCGAAATTACAAGTCGTGAACCCGACTTCAGAATTCAGGATGGCCGCGCCCTTTAATCAACAGAAGTTGTTGTAGTTTTATTAGCGCTCGCGTCTTTTGTGGCTCATTAAATTGGTCGACACACCATATTGTCCAACCACTACCTGTGGACATGTTGCTCGGGTGTTTTTATGTATAAAATACTGTGATTTTGGGATTTCTCGCTTAGCCAGATAACCTGTCAGATTTAAGGTACTGTAGTCCCCGGCATCGCTAAACAGTTTTCCGACTTGTACTGGAATGCAGCGAACTTGTGCGTGACGTCATTCCCAGACCTCCGAGGTAACTGGAACACACCACTACATGATAAACAGAACTCCGCCCCCAACCCACGCCTCATATGGACGTCACTTCCGGGCCTTATTTCTTAATCGGCAATGACGTCCTTCAATTACACAAGACGCTATCCTTGCAATTGTCTTTGGGTAAACAGCCTTGGACTCTCTCGCCCCTAGGGCTACGGGGATACGAGCGAGCGTGTCCAATCGGCGGAGCGGTTTATGAGGCCCACCTTTCCGCGACCGCATGCCGGAGGTCGGGCGTAATCGACAGCTGGTAAACAAATAGAAGATTTCATGCACGACTCAAGTGGCGGAGAGCCAACTTTCCAGCAGGTCTGAGGGCCCCAGGAAAGAATCGCCACGTACACTGACGTCGAGGAGCTTCAGTGCTTTTGTTGACATGACACATTTCTTTTTTCCTGAGTAATATACACAGTAATACACACAATTTGAGTAAAAAAAATACAATTACAACCTGTGAATTCTGTCCCAAGCGTACATGTCACACCTGTACCTGTCTGATGGGTACATCGGTATTAAAACAAAAAAACACCTCAAGCTGCCTGACAGCGAGAGTTCACACCTACACCTGTGGTCCCAACTGAAAAGCAGGGTCTCGGCTCGGCAGATGTCTACAGTGCCGGGAAGCACTGCTCCATTCTTGTTCCTTTCTGTTGTTGTGACCTACTGAAGTTGACCCAAACACTGTGAAAGTAACATGGGAGAACCAAGCATTCTTGAATCATAAATGGATTTCGGGCCAAACCACGGAACTCAGATGAGGGGGGGGGGGGGGGGGGGGGGGGAGGAGGCAAAGGCGTTAAAGGGCGTCAGATCGGAGATTCTAAGAGGAATCCCATGGCTTGGGGGAGCAGCTGAGCCGTGACGTCCCCCCGTCTTGCCGGGGACGGTGATCCAGCGCCGGCTCTCCAAAGAGCGCGTCTTGACGACTCCGCAGGCGCCGAGCGCAGAGAAGCCG
>JAODKL010000040.1:6548294-6566227 GCA_026780765.1 Petrocephalus schoutedeni
CCCCCGCCCCCCGGCCCCGTCACTCAAATCCGGGACTGACAGTAGAAAGCCCCAGTGTCAGCACCTCTGAGGCAGGTGACATGCAGGAATAGGGCCGTGCACGGCTATCTGCTGATCCTGACCCACAGTCTTCCTGGAGGATGCTGGGAAGCTTTCGCAGGAAGTGCCTGCCGTTAATGTGTGGGGATATCCTGCTGACCCTGCCCATTCCCTGCCATTGTTCTCTCAACCCTGTATCACCTCACTGCACATTCACGCCGGGCCCTGTAGGGGGCGCCTGTAAGAGGCGCACACACCAGAACACCTTGTCATAACAGTCCAGGGCTGGCAGCACGTCACAGACAGGCGTCAGAGGAAACAGTCAGAGTCTAACAACAACAACAGCGGCCCGGCCGGCTGATGACGCTGGGCCTAAGCGGCCCTAAGGCTCGCCCGTAAGCTGATTAGCTTCGGCGCGGTCGAGGATGTGACAGAGTCAGCCGGCGGGCTGCCCTCTCTTCCGTGTTTCGGCTCAGATAAGCTCAAGGGTCTTATTCACATGGGTGACACGGGTCTCCCGTGAATACTGCCATTATGCTATAGCACGACTCAAAAAAAAAACACGAAAACATAAAGGGACACATCACCCATGGCATACATTCTGTCTTCTGTCTTTGATCCATGTAGCGAACTGGGTTCTGTGAAGAAGCGGCGGCTTTTGATTCTGTTATTCTGTTGCATTAGCATCTCTCTGGCCCTGGGGCTGTTGCCGTATCGCAGTCAAATTGGCTTTCAGTTGGTCAGTGGCCTCTCATGCCCTCATCCAGGTGCCAAAAACCTGCTCCCATCCTCAAAAAGTGCGACCTGGAAAGCGGCGGCCGTCGCCACGGCGCCTGCGCGGCCCCGCGGGTGGCGGCAAGCGTGGCGCTGTGCTTCAGTGTGTCAAGACTGCCCCCTGGTGGCCATCACGTGCTACTAGGGGTGTCGGCGCAATGTTTACGATTGTTTTCAAACCCATTTGCGCAGCTGTGGGGCATCATCACCAGTACTAGTCTCAAACTGGCTCTCAGTCGAACAGACAACACGCAGGGTAAGGCAGAAAAGAATGTGAAAGCCAGCTCCCCCATGCGAGGCGATGGCCTTGGCAACAACCCTGTCAGCTTCGGGGCCGCTTAAATCCGAGTGCTTCTCACAATGCGCTGCAGGCATCTTCGCTACTACGACTAAAGCCCACAGACACTGTGAACGTCCTTCGGAGATGAGCCCAGATTCAAGCCCGTTACATGACTTGGGGTCTTGGTTCTACTCAGAACAGAGACAGCTCAGTCCTGTGGAAGAAACAAGGTCAGAATACACAATGGAAATTAAATTAAATTAGCCTGTTCAAACTGGCACTTTCACCTACTGTGGATTACAGCTCAGATGTTCAATACATTCCCCCAATTGTTATGTACCCGACATAAGTTAAATAATTAATTGCAATGTAAGTTAATTAATATTAAATGCTGCTAAGTACCGGTTTGGTTTGGGTGGGACTGTGAAGTGAAATATAATCTGCCAGCTAAACCACCAAAGTCTTTGAAGGAACAGTAAGTGAACTGAGTGCTTGTTATGTTACCTGGCGCATATTTTCCCCGGTGTGAGTAAACCACGTCCCTATTGGCCAGGCTCAAGAACGGCAGCTCCTATTGGATAGGGTCACATCTGTCATTTGTGGGTGAGGAGCACCTATTTGCTGGGAAGTCATGCCTATGAGGTCATACAGTTAGATATGACTTTTTAGTGGTTAGCCAAACCTCATGAAGGGGCATCAGATTCTTTCCAGTGTCCTTAAAACCCCTTTGACTTCCAGCCTGATACTGCTTGCTGTTTTTTTTTGTTTCTTGCTCAGATAATATCCCACCTACCACAGTGACAAAGGCAGCCCTTGGCCACAACACCAGCTGTGTCCCACTCGATAATCAAAGGACCTTTAGACCAAACGACTGCGTCTCACAGCTGCTGAACAGATCCATCATGGACTCGAGGGAAGGCGGCAACAGCCCACTTCCATTTCAAAGTGACCGATCAGCTCCTTGCTCTGCATCCTCTCTCCAACCTCTGGTCTGGAGGACATGACCATCACAGTACTATGATATAACACCCAAGTTCAATATGAGCGATTTGAGGAAAATGAGGAGGAGGGAGGGCCTTGGTGGGGAACAGGGAACGGGTCAGAGAGCACATCCTCATTGTGAGCGGGGAGCATTCATAAGCATCTACGGCAGAAGCTGATTCGTTACTGACACGACGGCACGGCCTTTCAATTATTCAAATGAAAACCTATATTAGGCACCGTGGGATTTGCGTTTCTGGATCATGTGATAAGCCTGAGGAAGACACACCAAAATAGGACCCTGTGAGATTCTGGGAGAATAACAGCGTGCCTTAGAAACAGCCATTAAATTTCATGACTTGAGGGTTTTTTTTTTTAACTGGTGACACCACAAGCATCCATTTAAACTGTACCTTTTCAAGCTGACTGGGTTTAATTGTCCTCATTTCATTACACTGGAAGTGAGGCGTCCTAGTAAAATGGACCGGTGTGGCTTTTTGTGATTTGAAGCATGATTTGGGGGGTGGGCGGGGGTGAGACTTAATTGGACACCAGGACGACGCAGATGAATGAGACACGGTTTGGGCACGATAGCAGAAAGACGGGGGACAGTCTATTTCCGAAAGCTTTTTAACGCTCGCATGAAGTAATAGGATTCTGACAGGATCCGACTGAAATGGGGAAAGTGGGACCACGGCGCCTCGGTCGCTACGGATACGCGCAAATTTCCCAGAGTGCCTCGTGACGCAGAAACAAAGGGCTGTCACCCAGCCGGCGCGACACCAGCAGGAATGGGGGGAGGGGGGTGGGGGGGTGCACTTTTTGGAAGCATGCAATATTTAGTGTGAGTCATAAGCTACATCTTTAATAGTGCCGTGACCTATTTCCGAGGAACGCCGCACACTGCTTCCCAAGCAGCCGGCACATCTAGAAGGTCCTAAAACCACCGTGATGTCAGTAACGAATCTCGCTTTAATTATTCATGGAGCCGCCGTCTGTCCTACTTAACGCCGCATCACTTCATTAAGATTCAGATACTCTCTCCGCACCCTCCTCCCGTCGGGCCCCACGGCGGGACACGGGCCTGCTGGCGGGCGCAGCGCGCCGGCGAGGCACGGAGGTCGGAGGTCACGCGTGGGACCACCCTGTGGTGCAGTGACCAGGCTGCAGAGCTGCGAGATCCCACAGGATTCAATGAGAACCGAGCTCGCGGTCCTGTATGTGTTCCGTGCCGGGATACGTCCCGCTGATCCAGGAACGCTGCATGTCACACACACTCGTGCGGATGTCACTAGGACCGTTGTGGCGCAGAGTCTCGATAAGGATGTGAAATCCGCTTCTTTCCGGATTTGCTTGTCTGACTCACATTAAGCATACAGCGGCGGTCCGTCACTCAGCGTGAATCTAAAGCAGACAGCATCCTGCCCTCCGCTGGCATCTTGCCTGGTACGGTGCTGTCTTTAAGACTAACTGCAAATATTATAATAAAAACTCACATAGTCCAAGCGCTCATACCGGCTACATGAAGCTTAACCACATCTACAATACCAAGCTCCATAACTGCATATTTTATCAGAATTGGTCTCTATCATAATCAGGTCTCTTAGGCTTTCTTATCTTGTAACAAAACATCTATGCTCAGTTTTGAAGAAAACACTACTCTACAACCGGCTACACATACATGTGGACAGTCAAAAACTTTGGGTAACAAATTCTATGAAGCCCATATTCATAAACCCTAATAACTGCTCTTATAATTCATTGTAACACATTCATAAAGTATTATAAGCATGGCTATAACTAATAATAAAAAGGCATAACACGTCATCATGTGCATTATGAATTATGAATACTCTATGAAGCTCTCATCTATAATGCACTATAGATTGTGGCATGTATGCAGCTCAAACCGTACCAAGGACCCCCCTCAGTCAGCAAAACATACTGAAGGACCCACCCCCACCCCATTACCACCCCAGTAAAATCATTGGGTCTAACTTTTAACAAGCCAATCAGGAACCCCAGCAGCAATGTATCTTGAGAGTAATGCTGATGTATTCACTATAATGATTTACTAATTATAATGATTTAATGATTAATGCTTAACAGTTCAAGTGTTTCAGGGACTGATTTCTTGTGTATAAACTGCCTTCCCACTGGTATTGACATTATAATGTATATATATTACACATATATATAATGTATATACATTTTTACTTTCTTTTTGTCACATGAATGACAATAGGTAAATTTTGCAGTAGTTTTGTACTGAAATCAAATATTTCATTAGAATTCCCCTATCACACATGATTCATTAGTGACACAATTAAACTTTACGCCATATTTACAGTGCATTTGCATGGTGGAAGTGACTCATCTAAAAAGGTAGAAGTGCATGATTTTCTGCTGTCGTTGGCCTCAGGAACATTCTTCTTAAAGGTCCAACAACTGATCAACTGGCAGGGCCCTATTTACACTTGGTTTGAAAATGTGTTTTGGGCGATCGGCAGAGGTGGAAAGTTCAGGGCCAGAAAGTACAAATCCAGACCAGGATTTTGTTTCAACTAGCCAGTTGATTATAAAGAGTCACAGTCACAGAGTACTCAACTGAAACTAAATCCTGGTCTGGATTTGTACTTGACCTGAACTTTCCACCTCTGCTGATCGGATCAGAAACGGACAGTCGAAACGCATTGCCGTTTGCACCTGTCTATCATGCGTCTCCAAGATGTCCAACTGACCACTTGTGTTCTGCCCACATCACTTCCGGTGCACGGGGGTCAAATGACCCTGTGCCCAGTTATTGCAATGTCCTTATTGGGGATGCATTAGGACACATAAGAGTTTAAACTAAAAAATACATGTGGTCAAATGCGTCCCAGACCACCTTGGTGACCAGTTTGAGTGATCAGATCACAATGCATCTTGCTGATCCTTTACACTCAGCAAACTGTGCACTTAGCACTGTCCATCCAATTGCCCAAGATGCTTTTTAAAATCAAGTGTAAATATGTCCAGAAAGAGGGCAGGATCCTGTACCAAAATGTCCAAATGTATTACAGCTTGTAAATTCTAGCAAAACATACTTACGGCACGCTTACCCTCTTCAGTAAAGGCTTAAAAATGTTCATATTTTATATAAATATAAAAAAAACATTTAAATAATTAAATTATTATGGCATACATTCATAATAAGGAATTATATACTATCACTAAAACGATGTCACTCAAAAACATGGGTAATAGTAAAATTCTTGGTGCATTTTTTAAATCAGTATTAAAAAGTACGCAAAAGACATCCATTTGTTCTTCTGTGTCAAAATCTTTGTTGACCAGTGTTTATCAGTAATCATTGTCAACTGTCCCAATATTAATCACTAGATGGCAGTAAAACATCTGTCTGCTGTAATAGAATGTTGAACCTCACATTAAGCACAGCGTTTTGGAAAAATTACTAATTGAACAGATCTGCTCATAACTTTAATGGCTACCTGAACAAACTGTATTTATTTGTCTTATGTAGATCAGCCTAATTTGGGAAAATCCTGGTGAAGTGTTCTACTCAAAGGTAACATAAGATTCCGCCAGGCACTGTATGGTGTGCCCACACGGTACAGAGCCGGCTGTATGGGGAACACCAACCGCACGATACCCAGAGACGATAAGCCTTGTTTACTCTGCATGGAAAATAAGCCCTCCTGGTATTGTCAAATTACTAGGGCAATGGCTTTGTGATAGTGGGGTTGGTAAACAGGGAAAAGTAGAGCGAGATCACACATCCAATCAGCCAGTAAAGCATCTCAGTGGCTACAAATATTTATGGGCTGTTTTTATTAAGTCATCATTAGTGATTCACTGTTAATGTAAGGATACATGAGACCTTAATTGGCAGCATGAGCTTTGAGGTTTAGTGCTGGAGACACCACATGAAGAATTCTCTGCATTCTCTGCACACACCTATCTATTGATCTGCGGTTCAGAAAGCCCAGTTCAGAAAGCCCAGCCTTTCTGAAATCAAGCCCTAGACAGCACTGAGTAATATCCCATTCTCTGTGTGTCACTCTGAAACCTGACCCCTGAATTAATTCCAGGAAGTACTTAAACACCCAAGTTATAATTTTCATTACACGGCTGCTTAGCTGACTTAGTTGGCCAAGGTGAGTCATGGTTTGAAGTGTCTGTACAGCCAGGTACTTTGTCAATGGAGAACCACCTGGCAGAGGATGTAACAGCTACACTTCTTCTTGAAGGCTCGGGAAGAAACACAGCAACTTCACCATGCTACAGGTGAAGAAGACTTCAGTTTGTGTTCCATTCAGCAGAACTTCTGTGTAATACTACAGGACGTCCCATACTGCATCGACCAATGGGTTACTGCTCTATACTGAGGTATTATATAAAAAAAATTTATATGAAAAACAAACACTACCCTTACAGGAATATGGCATCTTAAAATGGATGGACGGATGAACACTAACAACATAACTTGCAATAAAATTAAGTGAATAATAAGATGTCATTAAGATCATACAGATTCTATATTCATTATAAGTAAATAAAATTACTTATAAATAAAACATATCAGCAGTAGAATTATGATACATTCAATGGCAATTTTCAATCATTTAAAGCACAATATCCACCAGGACAAACAACAAAATCAGAACCATTTTCAACTATGTTTTGTATGTGAAATGTGCCACAAACTCTGGCTCAGTGTGGGACCCACATACAGTGTCTGGGTTATACGCTCTTCCTATTAGGCAGATTTAATGTAGATATCTTCAACATTGCTTTGCACTAGCCTTTCTCAGTTTGACCTCTGAATCTAATCTCCACTGGACGATCCACATTTTTTGTGATACACTGCATTGTATCCTTCTTCTTGCTGTGTTTAAGTTTGGGAGGTTCACCATGACTGGCACCAGAATAGCACGTGGCCCCAATGCATCCAGGTATCAGATGGAAATGAACAAGCTTCACAGAGCAGTGGTTAAGTGGTAAATTGGTGTTCTGGGAGGCAGCTTGTGCAGAGGTTTTCAGGAGAATAAAAGTCCTGTATGTGTTCCCGTTGCTTCGCTTTCGGCGTGTGATTCTAGGCTTTCACAATGAGAGCTGCTCGAGAACAGATCACATTTATGCTGAACTGTTGAGGGCTTTATGCAAAGCCTCCACTTTATATGCTTACATGCTTTTTAATTTCTGCAAACCCTGCCGGAACAAGGGGTGCCATTCACCTCCCGGGGTAGCGATAAACTCCGCCTTTGGAGCTACTTGTTTTTTTTTTTTTTTTGTCACGTTGCCGTGCTGTAATCATGAATGTAACTCAAAGCGGATTTTACAGGACCTCTTTGAGGTGATTAATCCTGATAGCACCGAGTCAACCGCAACTGAATTTTGGAATGTTAATAGTGGTGGCACGTTGCTTGGGGGCACAGCACCAGCCGGGTGAGTGTATGCTTACACTACATTTGTAACACACCGACTTGGGTTCAAATCCTCATGCCCACAGTTTCGCATCATGTGACACAGCACATTCAGCAAGCTAAAGACTCCACTTCCCAAACAGGAAAATTCTGGATGCTCTTTTTGAGATACTACATCATAAAATTGGTCTCACTCTCAAGTCCTGCTTGAATTAACATAGCTAAACAGTGTTGGGGAGCCTTAGCAGTATGGTCATGTGACATAGGTATTTATGACTGGAGGGGTTGAAGGGTGAACACCATAGTAGTACATGTGACATGTCACTTGTCTGGATTTCTCTGGGCTGGGTTACTGGGGGGCAAAATAAACCAGAACACGCCAATACATCGCTGAGAACAAGGACCAGATGGAACTAATGATTACTGATAATATAGACTTCATATTTTACGGTGATGACTCTCCCTTCTGACAAAAAAAAAATCCAATATCTATATTTAATCTGTTATGTTAAGTTACGCTACCTGCTGTTTTGAAATGCTTCAGGTTACCTTCAAATCGCTCTGAAGGACTGCTACATGTGTGAACTCAAATGACTGCGGTGCCGTTTTGATTGGCGCGTCTGTGTTAGTAAACATTCGTGAACTTTTCCTCATCTCCTGTCAAAATGTCACCTTTGGCCCTCCCGTCCAACTTTATATATAATTTTAGGAATTTCAGGGCCCCTGTTAAGTGCCGGGTCCGCCAGAGTATCCAAGCCCTTCCTGCGCCACTGCCTCATATTGATCTGGAATGCAGATTACTAGGTTGTATTTGTCTCTGCACAGTTTATTAGGACATAACTCGCACGGGAAGTCTGGTAGTGCAAATGCGATCTAAATTAACTTAATCTAAATAAGGGCAATTAGTTAAAAAACTGCATATGTTTAAAAAACTCGATAAGTCAATATTATGGACCATTAACAACATTGTTCGCTAGGAACCACAGAACCGTAAACCGCAGTACACCAACCTTGGACAATCCTGAAAGCACTTGCGCAGCTGCAGGTTTCTCTTTATGAACTACACATACCACAAGCCATTGCACCTGACACAGAAAGCGCTGCTTCTCTGCAGCTTCCTAAACTTCCTAAACTTCACTCGCACTGACAAGCCATATAGCCTTACAGCAGACGCTCCAGTCTGAACTACATTAACCATAAGCCACTGCGACTGACTGCAGACCGACGCGTCACCTTGAACTACCGTAACCACAAACCATTGCGCCTGGTGACATGTACCTCATGTACGAGGCGTCACTTCTGGAACTACACTAACCACAAGGCACTTCTCTCGATCACATACGTACCACTTCAGCTTTAATTCCTCGAACTGAGCTGTTTCTCTGCTGTCGCCAGATAGTTGAAGGAGTTGTAGGATCTGCGGGCCGCTCGGTTAGTAATTTCGGGACTTGTCCCTTTATGAAGATGCGGTGGGTTCCTGCCGAGAGCTGAGCTGTCCTCTTGCAGTAAGTAATTCGGCGTTCCCTGCGGAGTTGGAGGGTATCCGCTGGCTAGTAGGCGGCCCGGTGTCATGTGAGTGGCTGCGTGGAACCGGCGGATCCGACGCTGTCAGCTGGCGGCTCGTCCGGACCTTCGGACAGTCTGGTACCGTGAGCCCCGGGCGGGAGAATTGTCCGAGCGCATTCCCGGTTGCCTGATTCGGGCTGATCCGCAGGCCCCGAGTTCCCGGGCTCCGAGCAGGCTGTGTCAGTGACAACTCCACGCAGCACCGCCGTGGCCTGACGAGCCGGGGCTGCGGTCCTGTCAGAGAGCTGTCCCCGGCATGGAGCTACCTAGTCCCGCCCGGCGTCGCACCGAGCTTGGAGTTTAAAGCAGCGGAGAAGGATGAACCTGCACCAGGTCCTCACAGGGGCTGTGAACCCGGGGGACAACTGCTTCGCCGTGGGAAGCGTGAACGATGAGCCCTTTACGGTAAGGAGCCACATCACGGCGCCGGGACCCGCACCGGGACCGGGACCTCCGCGCCTCCCGTCCCAGCCCGGCATGTGGCGCCTGCCTGTGGCCTGCTTTCGCACATCGTCGCGTCGCCTGCATTGAGGCTGACATGCATTTTTCGAGCTATGAATCCGGGTGGATTTTTTTCATCTTTCACAGAATCCGATCCGCCCCCCTTCCCGTTCCGATCAATGCACTTTCACTTTGTCCGCATTTTTTTGCCGAGACAAAACATTATTTGTTAGCAGATCTGCAGGTAACAACTAAACTAATGCATTCGGTGTCCTTCAGGTCTGTATATCAAGACCTTCTGGCTGGGAGGGTATTATGTGGGAGAGAAAAGATGATGTGGCTTTGAAGTCTTAGGCTTTGAAGGCTTGGTGTTTTTTTTTCCTTTTTTCAGATAGATATTTCAAGGTTACCATTTCATTCTGGGCTTGCTTTCAGTCACTTAACACAAATGGAGGTCAGATTGCCACAGAAGCTGATTTTGCTAGCAAAACACTCTGAGGAAACCTGTTATTCGAAGGCTTGTAATTCCAGTCTGTCCAAGTTGCATCCCGTATGCATGGTGTGGGGGTCAGTGTTGGGATTCTTGTCAGCTGAAATCTCCCTGTCCTGCCCGTAGGCTTATGCGTCAGGCTGTGACATCATCATCCTGGGCAGCAACTTTGAGCGCCTGCAAATCATCCCAGGGGCCAAGCATGGCAATGTCCAGGTGGGCTGTGTGGACAGCTCCCAGCAGGGTGGACTGGTAAGAAAAGTAGCCTTGAGCTCTTTACCTCGTCTCTACCGTGCTTGTTTAGTGCATAGTTAGCTGCTTAGTTACCTAGTCAATAGGGCTTAATCAGTTTTTGGTGTAGTTTATCACGGAAAATGTTAGTTAGTGCTGCTTCTGCTTCACGTGGGCTGTATGAACAGGGGGCATCTACCTGCTGGAGACGTTAGCTGCGTCTTCCAGGGAGGATCAAAGAATGGCCCGAGCTGTATGAAGCAATGTTCTTGTATGAACCGGAAACGTGGCCGATGGCTTCGGTGGGTTGGGGAGGGGTGGTGTTACTTCAGTTCAACTTCAACACATGAGCTCGAGACATGCGGCGTCTCTCTGGAAACGCAGCTCTGCGCGTCAGGGAAGCCACTTCAGATGATGTTACAGATGTGATGTTCAACTCATTATTCTGGTGAGGATCCAGGATGAAAACTGAGTCTTTAAAGTTAATGAGTTTTCAGAGGCATCAGCCTGGCTGTCTGGTGTGAGGAGTGTGGAGCTGTTGGTTTAAGGTCTTTAAGCCGGACCTGTGAAATCTAACACGGGGTCTTGAAGGACAGACTTCAGTAAGCTTTGAAGATCTTCCCGGCTGGAGTAGCTTACGTGATGTTTCAAGAGTTCTGGTTCTGGCCGTTTTGGGGAACGGCACTGTGTGAACACAGGTTCAGTTAGTTAGGTCTAGTTTAAGCCGGCTGTTGACCTGGTGACTTATGGCAGGAGCCAGTGAAACGTTAGATGCAAACCTTTTCTGGACCAGTATTGCTACGAACGAGGAACAGTCTCTTGCTTTACTGGTTCAACAGGAAGGCTGTTTGTCCAGTTGTACTGAACGATTCGATTGTATGCGGATATATTTCTGACAGCGAGTCGTGTTGCAGCGGGTGCTGAGCCCCAGCTGTAGCCAGGGGTTCAGCAATGCAGGGCCGAGTTGAGGTTACCCAGCATGCATCATGTAGCGGTGGTGGCAGCTGAGGCAGTGTGTGTCGCAAGGAGCAGTCGCGGTGTTGAGTTAGCGAGCCTCCCTCAGCCACCTCCTTCCCGTTCACACGAGCCTGCGGCCGCCATGTTTCTGCCCGGCCACTCACGGCGCCGAGAAGAGCGTGCCGGTTTCCGGCAACTATGATCTCACCACACAGGTGCCGCATGCACACCGTGGCACACTAATGCAGGAAGTTGTGCATGCACAGTCAGTAAGGGGCTTACTGCAAGCAGCTGCACCGTGGGGGTGCCTGTGCTCACATGTCAGAGATCTCCCCGGCTAACCTTGGAGGCCCTGACATGCTTCCAGCTGCCGGCGGGAGGGAGCACGGCTGCGGGCCGCTGCTCGCCTCCACAGCAGCACCGCCGATCGGTGCCGTTTCCCGGCTGCACCCCGAGGCCGTCCCCCGTGATGCTTGTGCTTGTTGCTGATTGTAGGCAAAGCTAATTTTAGCAGCAGGTCATTGGGTAGGACGCTCTCTCTTTTCTCTTCCGTCCGTGATCAAATTGTGTCATTTTACCGCGGAGCCAGTTAGTGCTGGATGCAGGCTGAGCAGACGGCCTCTCCCCTTTCATTGTTGGGAAATATTGAGATTTCCGTCTTGGTTCAGTGTAAGCTGTAAATATGGGGGCCGTCCTGTGAGTGTCCTGCTACCCATCTAGAGCTGGTCTTTGTGTTATACTTCTGCTGCACCTTTATAATTTCAGTATTTTCATTAAAATGCCAGGCGAATGATAACAAGCGCCCATCACACGTAGGGTTAAGTGGCCGGGCAACAGAGCGGTATTGAGCTTGTGGCTCGCCGTGATGCTGTGCTCTGCGGCAAACGACAGCTGACGGTGTGGCACTGCCGATTCCCTTGTGCTGACAGGTGGCAGCGTCCTACGGAAACATCGTGTGCATCTTTGAACCCGCTCCCATCCTGGACACAAAGGAAAAAGCAACAGTAGGTGTCTCCTGGAGCCGCCGTGTGGTATCTAAGTGACACCGTGGCGTTGACATTCCCCCGGCTGACCTTTCCGCCGGGTGGATGGAGTTTCTTCCTCTAGCTTCTGTGTGCTTTTGTGTTCTGTAGAAGCCGAGTTACCAGTGGCAGAAGAGAGGGCAGATTGTTCTGAAGTCGGCGGCTCTCAATCTCGCTTGGGATCCCGCAGGTGGAACCCGGGGGGCTTTTCCTCAGGGACCATGAGTCCGATGGGAGTCTGAACGAGACCAGGCCTTCATCACTCAATATCCTGCCCTTGTCTTTTTTTCTTTTTTTTTTTTTAAACAAAGGATCCCAGCTGCTTACTGGGTCAGCTAGCCTCCAGCTATGGTCCAACGATCGCCCCAACCCGGAACCCAGAGATGCAGAGGAGCCGGGGACATTTGGAAGCCGTCCAAGCGGCTGGAGATGCATCTGGCAGTGCAAGTAAACACCCATCTAACACCATAGCAGCAGCAAAAGTTACTAATTTGGAATGGTCTGAACAGCCTGAGGTGGGAGGTGTCTGCTGGTCTTTGAAGGGCATTCATTGTAGGCTCTCCAGGCCATCATGTTCACCCTCCCAGCTCAGTGAGTTTGCTTGGTGCTTCCCCACCAACTCTTTGCCGTTACCTCATCTCCTTTCATAGGACTGCCTCCCCCATCCATCTGATGAAGTTCTCTCCTGGTGGGGAGTTCTTTGCTACTGCCGGCCAGGTAAGCACATTCCGGATACCTCTCTGCTGTAGACCCTGTCATGGATCGTCTCGTGTGACACATTCACCCACATGTTTTTATATGAGTGTGTGTATGGTCTCTGGCTTACGGCTTCCATTGGATTGCTTGATCCTTAAAATTTCTACCTTCACTTTGTTGCTGTTCTAAGCTCCAACACCCAATATGTGGGTGTTTCTTCAGTAACAGTTCGTGTTACAGCTGACTCTGATCGTTGGATTAAGGCTTACAATCTGCCTGGTCGTTATCCTAAATACCTTAAGGAACTCACAGCCTATATAACTCTCTGACAACAGTTCAAAGTTGTAGGGTTTCGGCCATATAAATGTTATAAAAAGGCTAATTTGTAAGCTGATTCTTATCTCTAAGAAAAGCTAAAGCAGCCTTTGTGGTTTTATAAATTATGATTTGCTTAATATCAATGAACAGGGTACTTCTGGACTTCCTTGTGTCTCATGCACGGTCCACTGAGCTTTCAGAACCAGTACCAACTTCCTCCCGGGTACAGTCTAGTACTGACTGTCTCTGAACCATCGCAGCTGTGAGATTGATCTGCTCCAAGGTCATTGGTGTAGTGGGCAGGCAGGCATGCCAGCTCAGATGCCTGCATCCTCACTACAGTGGACTTCCTCTGGTTCTGTGCCCACAGGATGACTGCCTAGTGAAGGTGTGGTATAACACCAGCCGGTGGCAGTCCGGGGGGGCCACCCTCTTCACACCCCCAGAGCAGGCCTCTTATGGGGAGACGGACTTCTCCTTTGTGTATCTGGCCCACCCACGCTCCGTGACTGGTTTTTCCTGGAGGAAGACCAGCAAGTACATGCCAAGGTGAGAGGCGGGCTGGGGTCTTTGTTCTAGCATGTGTTTATTCGTTTTATATGCTTCCGATCATTTTATAACCGCGCATCACGAGACCTGCACATTGCCTCTCTCCTCATACTTGCTTTCCTCATTATTGAACGTGGTGCTGATGGTGTTTGAAATAACTTCCGGATTGTCACGTTTCAGGATTGTCTGCCGAAGCCTTGGATTTGTGCAGTTTGTGGTGCTGTGAAAGCGCCCCATGTGTGTTTGTCGCACCCCGGGCCTGCACCTTCCCGGATCCGGGAGTGATGGTGCTGGGGGGACGGCGTGTACCTGACTGACCTCTGGTTGGGCAGGTCGTCCAAAATACCTAATGTAGTGATCAGAGATTTTCCTATCCTGGTAAATCCCGAGAGAATTGGGAGTCTTCAGAGCTCTGCTGTCAGTTCTGGTTTTGAGCTGAAGCAGGATGTTGTAGCATCTACAGATTCTGGTTTGCCCCGTGTCATGCCGAAGGCATTGCTAAATCACTGTGGTGTTTACAAACTGCAGCGCATAGCCAGCTGCCAGGCCCTGTTCCTGCATTACAGACAAGGTGTGACCCCCCCCCCCGGCATTTGCATGGCTTTGGGGCAGACGAATTAATCTGGTACCTTCCAAGGATGTTTGTAATGTCTTGCAACATTTGGCAGACAGACTCACCCAAGCAGGAGATGTCTACTGTGTTCTGTTCCTTGGTCTGCTCTGTGTCTGGTGGTGGCTGATCCTCTCTGGTACCTGGTCTGTTTTTGCACCTTTAACAGTTGGGGAAACTTTTTTTTTTTCTTTTGGTTTTAGGTAGTCGCCTTGCTGTTTCGTACCCAAGCGCGGTCCCCGCACCGCGGTAAATGCACTTTCTGCTCAAGTCTAGCTTTTGTTTCCTGCGTGCGTCTCCCCGTGAATGACAGAAGCTCGCGCGTGGGTGGGGTGCTGCGTGTGACTCACGGCCCAGGTAGGAAACATCACAAAGGTGATCCTGAAGTCATTTAAGGTGCAGTCGGTGTGTGAAGCCAGTGTTTCCGTTCCTGAGCGTGCACGCGATCCCAAGGCTGAGGCTGCTGAGGCGAGCTCCTTATGGTTGCCATGGAAAAAATGTCGGTGGTGGGGCATGGGCGACCTCCCCCATGTGGCGTAGGCGGAAGACACGAGGAGCTTAGTGTTTTGGGTTATCTCAGTCTGGTTGCTGGGCAGAAGATCAGTCTGTGTGACATTCAGGAGAAGCTGTAGATTGACACTCAAAAAGTCTCACCTGAAATCCAGTCATTGCCTGTGGGTGTGGCTTCTCAACAGTGTGCATAAGCCATTACTAATTATGCCAGTGTTTTTGTTTAATCTTCCGTAACCGATGAAGCTATTTAAAGAAAAATAAATAGATAATACTATATAATGTCCACTTTTCATTCAGGAACTGCACTGTGCACATCAGCTCCGTTCTAGCACAAGAGAAGCATTAAAGACTGGACCCTGGGAATAGGAATAAGACAAGGGGGGCATTTGGTGCTGCTCTGAAGTCAGACTTTGCCTGCTGTGCCACCCAAAGTCACAAGCATGGGTTGGAGGATGGAATGGATGGGGGATAGAGATATCGGCTGAAAAGAGTGATCGATAAAGTAGCATCCATTCCGTAGCCTCAGAGGCACTTCCTGTGTGGGGGTAATGGATGAGGTAGAGTTCCCGCTGTAGGTCACACTGCTTGGAGAACCTTCCTGGGGCAGATGGTGGGATGTGTAGACCCATCATCAGCTCAGTTGTGCAGGTGACGTTTTTCAGTCTCCTCCTCACCTGCTCCCAACAACTTCCAAGATGGGGGGATATCCGTTTCACCATATTTGGCCACATCACTATTCTTCTTCCAGCGATTTTGTTTTTCCCTGTTCAGTTATGTTCTCGCTCATTAGGGGTCCAAGCACCAGTGGTTCTGGATTTGCTTTGTTTTGTTTTGTCGTTTTCATTCTGGTTTTTCATCACCAACAACATGTTTTGCACAAGGGAACTCCTCATCATGCTAGGATTGGATGCTGGCCCCAAACCAAGGGATATCGCACCACAGTTGGCTGTCAGGCACTAGGGCAAACCAGAGGTTGTGGAGAGAAAGAGAGGGGGAAGAGGAGAAGGGGGAATGACTTCAAGCACTGCCTGCCGACTGTAATTATGAGAAACATGAGATTCTGGACAACAGGAGCCAAAGATGATATTGAGTGCTGCTGAATGTGCTTCACCAAAGAGGTGCGCCAGACTCCCGCGTAAGATGTGGGCTCTCGGCCCCTGCGTGCTGATTGGAGGAAAAAGAAAAAGCAGAACAGCGAAAGGAGATGGGATAATTGGCATTGCTGACATTAATGAGATGACTGTGAAACTGCAAATCTACTGTTGAGACATTGATCCATTCAATGTTGCCCTCCTTCTCCTTGGCCGGTCAGACCACAGTCTTGTCCACATGGTCACATCCCGCTTAAGCTAGAGAATAACAGCATGAATCAGGTATGAAGAAGACGAGGAAGATCAGTGGCTCTGGAGGTTAAGCCTGTTTTATGAGGTTAAGTATGTAACATGTCTAACTTGTCTCTAAAGACTACTAAAGGTCCCCCTGGAAAACAACGTAACCAGGTCCCTATGCCTGAAAAAGGATGCTCCTATACCCCTAATGAACCACTGGACCAGTGAGAGGTGGATCCTCCTGCTAGGAGAGAAGCTCAAGTTGATACAGGTTGATTATGCCATGGATGCCCGGATCAGATTACCTTACTGGTGGTGAGCCTCAGGGAGACCAGGGAGCCGCCAACTGCTGTCACCATCCTAGTGGTTTTGGCATTTGCACCAATGATTCAGTGACTCAGAAGCTTTATTGTCATTCTATAAGCACAAGCACAATGACAGGCTAGACTAACATTACATCAGAGTGGAAGTCCGCAAGAATGCGGGGAGTAGGCTGTTGTTCTTGCGGATGTCTTGCCAGTCCGTCATAACAATTGTCATGTTCTTTATTGTTTGTTCCTGGAGGGTGCAATGTCGATGAATGTGGTTTGTAGGCTGAACATACTTTTGAGGAAAGCTACCTGTCTCTGAGTCTGGACGTTGTGAAGCTGTGACACTGTGAAGCTGTGATGGAAGGAAGGATGATTAGCACATTTCTCTCTGGTCTGAGTAATGAGGCCCATCCTCTCACGCGAGAGCTCCTGCAGTAGGGGCACCTTTAACCGCAGACGCGTCTCCCCGAGATGATGAGTCCTTCAGCTGCTCCTTTTTGCCTACTGCTGTTTGATTGGCCAGCACGTCCTTTCTCCTTGGCCCTAACCCCGCCCAGTTTGCAGGACACTAACTCATCTCTTTGGCTCATTATTGCCCTGTTCCTCCTGCACTAAATTACTCCCCTTCTATGTTTACAGGTGCAGTCATACCCCATAAGTACCACCTGCACTGTACTACACACGTTCTGATTATTTATTATGTACATGTTAGACATGATAGAGATTTTTTTTGCAATGCTGTTTGAAACCAAAAATTGCCTTTGAGGGATAAAGAAAGATCTGTTTAATCTTATTGGTTCATAAGCCCATCACTCATCTGCCCATTGCTGATTGGTTTCTGCAGAGGCTCTGTGTGCAATGTGCTGCTCACGTGCTGCAAGGACAGCGTGTGCCGCCTGTGGGCCGAGACCCTGCTGCCTGGTGACAATGGGCTGTCGCGGTACATGGGGAGTCACCGGGATAGCCTGGGGAGCGAGGCACTGAGGTCCACAGCCAACGCCTGGAAGACCTTCCCCAACATTGGGATGCAGGGGAGGAGCTCCTTGGAGGTGAGGCTCCTCCCTCTCTTACAAACTGCATAGTAATCTTAATTGAATAGAACACACCTACTGACAGTCACTGGCTATTCTTAGAGTGGGCGGGATCACGCCTACTGACAGTCACTGGCTGTCCTTAGAGTGGGCGGGATCATGCCTACTGACAGTCACTGGCTATTCTTAGAGTGGGCAGGATCACGCCTACTGACAGTCACTGGCTGTCCTTAGAATGGGTGGGAAGACGCCTACTGACAGTCACTGGCTGTCCTTAGAGTGGGTGGGATCATGCCTACTGACAGTCACTGGCTGTCCTTAGAGTGGGCGGGATCATGCCTACTGACAGTCACTGGCTATTCTTAGAGTG
>JAODKL010000040.1:6581741-6595425 GCA_026780765.1 Petrocephalus schoutedeni
GCTGGGGAGCCTTTCCAGCTAATGTGAAGCAGTGGATTGCTTGCAGTGAAGCACTGGAACATTAAAACACTGGAAACGGCTGTTTCTCAACCCAGAAATGTAGACTGTTCGGGTCCCCAAGGACTGGGTTGAGAAACACTGATTTAGAGTAAAACACTGGGTTATCAATAGTGAAACGCTAATATTTGCAGATCAGCACTGGAACATTTACTGTGGTGTCTACTGACCATGACATAAAGCGTTAACCCTGACCACTTGTTAGATGAGTGTTGTGTAGTGACCTAGTGAATGTGACCGTGTTTGTGATGCCGTCGAGCCTTAGCGTTCTAAATGCTAACGTGATTCTCTGCATTCCAGTCTCTTACTGACTTGCATGATTCACACCCTGTTTCTGTCTGTCTTGTGGCAACGTGAATGTTTAAGTCCGTTGAGGACCGCACTGACAGTAGCACACACTCTGTGGTGGAAGAGCGTTCCCACAACCAGGTACGCCCTTTCAGAAAGTCGCTGGGGTTAAAGGTTCAAAGCGTTTATTGTCATACGTACAGTAGAAAAGTGCATTTCTCTGTGCAATGAAATTCTTTCTTTGCTGTCCACGCAAAAATGCAGAAGGTCAGCCGCACGCCAAGGTACTGTGATAAGACCTCACAGTTTGTCGTCACATGACCGATCCTCTGAGACCTCTCATTGATTACGATTATGGCTTTTCACATTTATGAACCGAGAAGACCAAAATGGACATTGTGAAAGACCAAAATACTGCCTTGTTTTATTGGGGAGAAACATACTTTGCTGTGGCCCACACTCATGTTCACATGATGTTATTATTTCAATCAACACCTCATCATGACCTGTTTCAGGTTTAGATGACACTCATTCAGTTGGATCAGAGTGATTTGTTGGAAGTGCTTGTTAGTATTCGTAAAGGATGTACTCAGTAATTGAGGTTAGATGTTTTAACAGTGGAATAGCAATCTTCAGAGGTCAGATCATCTAACAGTAATATGCTGAGTTCACATGTCACACTGAATTATCAAAGAAAGGATCCATTCTGGCCAGAAGTCAGTTACCTCATTAAAAGCAGCAGTCTGCATAGGTTCTTTCCCTTTGGCAATTGCAGTAGTTACGATGTTCCTGGTTCTAAAGTATCCATAAATGCTTTACAGTATATTACCCTTATCCTGCATGTCTTTGCCTGCAATCTTACACATACGATGTGGTGCAGGGTGGGATGGTCTCGACTACTCTTAGGTACTTCTCTGGGGTATTAGTCAGTTATAAATCTGTCAGGTATAAATCCGGCAAGGCAAGACCTAATAGGCTGTTGTTGACAGAGCGTGTCTGTGCTGTACAGATTGAGTCCGATTTGGGATACCCTGGTGGGAAGGCCCGGATCATTCACAAAGAGTCTGACATCATCACTGCCTTCGCTATCAACAAGGTATGGGACGAACTTTCAAGGGCAGTAGCCGAAGAAATAGGAGTTACCCGTTGAGTTTGGGTTTGTGCCTCCTCACAGGCTAACCGTAACTGCCTGGTGATCGCTTCAAGCCACGACATCCAGGAGCTGGACGTGTCCTCCATCTTGGCCACTCAGATACTGACCTGGGTGGACGACGACACTGAAAATAAAGGGTGAGTCCAGTGCATAATGAAAATAAAGGAACCCACTAAAATGGTATATCCCTATAAACTCTGATGGCAAGTGTAGTGTGAAAAAGCTGTAAAAATAATGGGAGGTGCTGAGGGAAGTGCTCTGGGATCTATGTTTCAGGATATTTTTCTTTCTTGTTCCATTTACTTTAGTGGGGTTCTCTTCCTTCTCTCGTCAGGGGTGAGGACTTCCTGGTGATCCACGCCCGGGATGATTTTACTGCCCTTGGCACCACGCCGTACACCAACAGCAGCCCTGGCACCCCGATCAACATGCCCTGGCTGGGGAGCATGCAGACAGGCCGTGGTGCCTCTGTGGTGAGAAACCAAAGGCCGCCTGTCAGGGTCGGACCCGGAAGGTGATGGGTTTTATGCAGAGTAGGGCCGGAAGCTGATTGGTCCAGTAGTGCAGTGACGGCAATCTTAGGCAAACCAAAGTTGGGGTTCTGCAAAATCACTGTGCTTCTCTTTCTCGGTGTTCCTCCTTTGAGTAGTTTGGTGGCTGTTTGAGCAGCACTGATTATTGCTGTTACTTTTCTTCTTCTCAACAGCTGATCAAAAGGAACATCAACAATGTCAGAAGGATGACCTCCCACCCCAACTTACCCTACTGTAAGTACCTGGGTCTACGCTTTCAGAAACGACCCCTCTAAAATGAATTACCGCAAGCCTTGAGGTCCTCTCTGACTTTGCCGACAGACCTCACCGGTGCCCAGGATGGCAGCGTACGCATGTTTGAGTGGGGACACTCCCAGCAGATCATTTGCTACAGGAGCCCCGGCAACTCCAGGGTCACCCGGGTCCGCTTCAATCACCAAGGCAACAAAGTAAGTGTTGGGTGGAAGGGCGCATCACATGTGTTTTCGAAAAAGAGATGCACCCTAGTGATATTTTGAGTCTGCAAGTCATCTGACGTGGCCCCTAACATGACTGTTTCCCATGATGCAGTTTGGCATAGTGGATGCAGATGGGGGCCTGAGTCTCTGGCAGACCAACATGACGGGAAATGCGCCCAAGCCGTACCTGGTAAGCAGATCCTCCGCCTCTTCTTCCTCATACTCTCTGGCACCCCCTCCAGGCCGCACCTCACTGGCAACTCCATGCTCTGACAGACCCTGCAGTGCCACAACAAGACGGCGCACGACTTTGTGTTTGTGGGGTCGTCATCCCTCATCGCCACCGCTGGGCTGTCCACAGACAACAGGTAGGGTTGGGCTTAGGCCCCATGCCACCTGGCTGTGCCCACACTATGGTCTGGCTGATGTTAGCAGCACCAAAACCTCCTCTGGTGTTTCCACAGAAACGTGTGCCTATGGGATACTCTGGTCGCTCCGGCGATCAGCCAGGTCCATGGTGAGTCATACAGAACCTGAACGGACCGTCAAACAGGCTGACCGAGACGGTGAGCAGCACTGAGCTGAGCTCTTCTCCTGTCCCCCAGCCTTCAACTGCCACGACACGGGGGCCACCGTCCTCTCTCTGGCCCCCCGGCAGCAGCTGCTGATTTCGGGGGGCCGTAAGGGCTGGATCAGCGTGCTGGACATGAATCTCCGTACCCAGCGGCAGACCTTCCAGGCCCACGACTCTGCTGTAAAGGCACTGGCTGTCGACCCGACCGAGACGTGCTTTGTCAGCGGCTCCTCTGAGGGCAACATCAAGGTGAGTCGTGGGGGAGCCAGGCGTTCCTCTGACATCGGCACCGTTTGCGAAGTCCCAGCGTGTCGCGCTTTAGCGGTTGTTGCTAACGGCCTTCCGACCGTCCTACCTCAGGTGTGGAGCCTATCTGACCAGGGCCTTCTCCACGTCTTCCCCAACGAGCACGCGCGGCAGTCGCTCTTCCGCAACCTGGGCACCGGGGTCATGCAGCTGGAGGTGGGCCCTGCCCACCACGTCTTCTCCTGCGGCGCTGACGGCACCATGAAGATGCGCATACTGCCCGACCGATTCGGCGTCAGCAATGGCATCCCGCGCGGCGACGTGCGCTTCGTCCTGTAGCCCTCTAGGGGGTGCCTGATTTGATCAGTGATATACTCAGCCTCTCTCCACGTGTGGACCCCCCCGCCCCCGCCCAAAATGTAGAGTACTTTTGGGAACACATTTTCACTTCACTCTTATAGAGCCCATAGCCTCAGTCCCAGTGATCTCTGATACTCATGCAAGTGTGTGCTTTTCCTAAAGTGGGGGTGTAACTGTGTCCCAGGTGGGCTTTTCAGCCTCAGTGACGGCATTTAATAGGTTCATTGTGACCCCTGGAGATGAGACTCCCTGCCGTTTTTCATGGTGTGAAGATGAAGCATTTGTGCCTACTGTAAATAAGTAAACAGACCATTAGGACAGATGAAACGCCTCACTGGCTGCTCATGTAGAGGCACCATATACATTTAAAAGTGTGTGGAATAGCAGTGATATTTATGAACCGTGTTATCCGTGTAGGAGTCGGTCTAGTCAGCATGCTTTAGGTCCACCTGCCCGTCCCGTTATGAAATTCCATGGGAAAATCCAGACACGCTTAGGGTTTGAGATTCTGGGTTTCATTTTCTGAGCATTAACCACGTTGAGGTTTGCTGGCTGCTAGCTTTGCCGAGGGATCCGGCGGATGGCCTTGGTTACTACAGTGCCATTTTGTAAGGTGGCGAAAGAAGGAGTCACTGCAAGAAACTAATCTAAGCAAACAGTTTAATTTCCAGTGCTTTTAGCCCTCGAGCTGAGAAGGAGAGGGGAGTCATTTTTATAATGGACATGAAAACACTGTAAATCAAAATGTATTATAAAGGAAAGTAATATTATAATAAATTGCTTTGACGTAACAATCACAACAGTGTTTTGTGCGCAACGGGTGGGTGCTAAGCCATATTCCACTCCATTCAAATGCTTCACATTACTACAAGTGTTTATTTGAAAATATTACAGGTTAAATGTACAGTTCTGATATACAATTTACAGTTTCAGGCAAAAAAGTTAAGTTTCACGGTGGACAACAGAGTTTGAAATCTGAACACACACCTGATTAGATTTGATTAGTATTCATCTTTAGATAGGAGCACAATCTCACAGGGTTTGAAACATCTCCAAGGAGCAGCAGCACGTCCGCTGCAGTCCACGGTCTTCCGTCTGGCCGGACGGCGGCTGACCCGGATGCCGGCTTCACAGCTTGGCGTAGTCTTTGAGGATCACCTCCAGCTTCTGGCTTAGCATGATGTTCCCACGCAGTTTGAGCTTCCCCGTGAAGAATGCCTGTGAGGATGAAGGCGGGCAGCCATCACAAATCACTGAAAGGCGTTACCCAGTCAGTGTCTGGTCTTCCTTCTATGCACCGCAGCTAGGCCATGTCTCGCTAACCTTCCTGCCACCATTCTGCTCACTCTTTGGGGAGGACAGCTTTTGGCAGAGTTATGGATCAGGCAGGTGGGGGAAGCCCCTTCCTGAGGGGGTCTGTGAATCAGAGTGGCTGTCCAGCCCACACAGGTCTCCAGGGGAGCCCTTGGTGTAGATTGCATATAGAGATGTGTACATATCAAAGTGCTGACCGTGTGATCCTGCCAGTCTCCATCACTTAAGAGGGACCCAGTACCTGCTGTGGGTTGATCTTGCCCTGTACTACGTCCATGAAGTCCTCGTCAGACAGCGTGAAGGTTACGTCTGGCTTGCCACTGTATGGACCCTTCAGCAGGGAACCTGTGCCGCTCTTCAGATCGATAGCTGAGCACCAAAAGAAGGAGGCAGACAGTGAAGGTGATGGATCCAGTGGGCCACTGGCACCCTCAAGCTCATTAGCCTGCTGGAGCAGTTAATCACCAAACACAGGCTCTTGCCCCTAGCTCCTGTGTATAATGACTGACAGACTAATCACTTTCTCACTCTGCCACTTCCAAAAGCACCCTCCCACACACCATGCAGCGCCCCATATGCATGATTTCGCCATGTTCCCCTCAGCCGCGCACTCTAGATGTATGAACTTACTCCAGCGGGCAGCAGTCTGTCCTCCCTGGGTGATCTCCCATTCGAACACGGCGTTGACCTTCTTCACTAGCTCTGCCCCCATGTCCTTAATGCGACGCCCAATCTCTGCAAACACCAGGTCACTCTGGAGCTTCCCCGCCTATGGGTTTAATCAGAGATATGGACTCCAGCCAAATTCTCCTGTTCCAGAAGCTAAAGAGTTTCACCGAGGCAACTAAAGCCCTCACCTCAGGCACCTTGTCCATCTTGAAGTCAACCATGTCATGAAGATCCACATACGCTCCCGATAGGACCACGTTTCCAGTCTCCTTGACCTGGACGAATCATGCAGGATGGCAGGTGAGTGTCCAGAGGAGATGCTGGGATGTGGAAGCCCTTGCCATCTTCTCTGGGTGAGCACTGTGCGAGCTCCTCACCTTGCACTGCAGGTGGATCCGGCTTCCGTTCTTCCACATCTCTGTCTGGATTGTCTGACCGGGCAGCACTGGCTTTACAAACCGAGCCTATGGAAGCAAGACAAGGTCACGTTCTCGCATCTACTCCGATGTTATGGTACAGCTCACAGCCTCATTTGAAACTGTTCTACCTTTGAAGGGTTGTAACAGAGAACCACCCGCAAGAAGAGCATAAATCTCTATGGCAGGTATACCAGCTTTGATTATTGGTTGAAAACCAAAGGATGTCAAATTTATGATGAGCGAGACAAAAATCATACACTAAAAAGGTGGCCATTATTGCTAAATATATGCCATTTGATGGATCTAGAGCAGATTTCTACACGTGTCATTTCTACAATGACACATTCTTACTGCCGCTACAGGGTATTTTTGCCCTGGTATCTGTGATCCAGTAGCCCGGAACGGGTGTTATGGCGCAATGAGAGGCTTCACCTTCATGGCCTTGAACTTGGACACATCGTTGCTGGCATACTGCTTCAGGACGTGGCGTGTGGCGAAGCCAAAGGAACATAGTCCATGAAGAATGGGAGTTTTGAAACCTGCACAGATAAGGAAAGGACGTCTGATCCAGAACTTATGGAAATAAAACAGCCGGCAGAGTGAGAATCTAGGAAAATGCCCATAGTCTTATTTTAACAAAGCCACACTGAATCGACGGTTCCATTTCTACTCAACAGAACATGTAGAGCCTGCATAAGGAGAGACACTATGCCATCACAGTGAGGGAGACAAATGGCGCTTTTCCGCTGGCATACAGGAGCTGAACTGTAATGTACAGCAAGGATAGTCTAGTTATGCACAGTTCCAGCTTGATTCAGTTTTCCGCTGCAGAAGGGGCAGCTTGCTAAAAGGCGTTGCCAGGTTTGGAGAGCGACAGTGACGTGAAACCAAAAAGACGCTCATTTGTTAGTTTACACTGTGTACATCGTGACTAATTTCCTAATTTCTGAGCACATCGGTGAGAATTGCCACGCTATGTTAGCATCAAGTTCCGAGTTATCAGGAATGCATCGATACCTTGTGATGTGCAATACTACTAATAAATCGCCAATATGCAGAATATGCCCTTTTCCCCTTGGGATAATCCATGCGCAGATCACCGGTATCTCTGCATTTTGACCAATCAGATGGTGGTGACACAACCATCTCAGCCTGGCCACGCCTTCAGCCCCGTTTACTCAGGTGCCACTCGCATACTTTGCAATGAAAAAGCGCCATTTTGGGGTACTGGGTGGAGTACGGCTCGGCTCGGCGGCAGTGGAAAAGTGCCGAAAGAGACACTGACCCCCCATGGCCGCGAAGCTGGGGTCTATGTGCAGGGGGTTCCAGTCCCCGCTCAGCCGGTACAGGGCAGCCTGGAACAGACAGAACCCTGTCACAGCCAGGCTCTGGCCAGGACCATTAGCGGGACACTCAGAACATCAGCTCCGGCTCACTAAAACCGTACTTTAAGGAAAAGGACAAAACTAGAGCTCTAAGCAAAAGCTAAATCAATGATGCGTTCAGCTCCCGTCCTATGGGAGGCACTTAACGAACAATTAAAATTAAACAATGACACTGATTCACCGAGGTGTGACCAAAAAACCCCCCCCCCCATCTCCGTTTTATTTCAGAATTCCCCAGGAAATGAGAGCGCACATGGTGACCCCACCTTTAAACTCCACGCACTGCTACACAAGCAGCAGAACAGAGCGTTCTGTCTCACCATCACCGGACGGGAGGCTATTGTTACCGAGTCACTGGTGAGATGTGTGTGCTCTCCAGCCACTGAGATCAGCACAGCTTAGTGTCTCACGGCCTCAGATCTTACAGATCTGCTCCAATGTTAATGGGAGATCACTAACTCGTACACGCGTCCGTCTCTCCTCGATATGGAGCGGCAGAGTACCCGACAAAAGAACACTGCAGACCGACCCAGACGGAACTGGGTCGAAGAGTACCTGGTCACTGGAGGTCACATCAGTCAGCACTGCATCTGGGGCTCTGTTTGGGGGGGGCACAGTCTCCTGTGGATGTGGAGAGGGGTGGGGTGAGTGGGAACACCAGCATCAGCAGGGCCGTCTGTGTGTGTGTACACACACTGTAGCTATTCGCGGGGGGGCAGCCTGACATTACCTTTGCCTTGCCTGAACTCCTCTTTCCCCCAAAGCCTCCCATTCCCATGATGAACAGGCTGAACTGATTGAAACACACCAGCTCTTTACCGTGGTACGTGTGAACTGCAGAGGGAGAGAGACAGAAGGGCCGGCGGCATGAGGAGATACCACCCAGCCTGACATCTGCAGACAGGTTTAGGAGGCGTCTGCCAAGTCACCATCGAGGAGGATGACCGCGCCGGAGCCCTTGTCCAACACGTCGGCCACGGTGGCCTGCGAGGTCAGCGTCCCTGTAAGAGCAGCAGAGTGGTGATGGGACAGCCTGTGAATTCCGGGTACTGTCACAGACAGATGGTGGGGAGTGTGAGCACAGCTTACCTGAGGTGGGCAAGGGGCTGTAGAGCTCCAGGTAATGCTCTCCGTGCAACAGCTGACAGGGACGGAGACATTCACATCAGGGGGTGGAGAAGAGAGAAAACAGTCTGATTGGCATGGGCGGCTCAGCAGTGACAGAGGAGGATTCAGCCTGCATGACTGTGCGCAGATTGCCTGCTGCGAGACACTCAATTTCGAGAATTCGTTTTATATTTTTGTATTTATTCAGCAGATTTTTGGAGAAAGCATAGTCACATGGTCCCTGGAGCCATTGGGCCTGGCTCAGGGGCCCAACGGTGACATCACTCTGCCAACCAGGGGATTTGAACCAGTGACCTTCATCACGAGCAGAGTCCTAACCTAACCGTGCTACACACTGGCCCCAATTCAGATACAAGAGCGCTGAGGTATCAGGCTGGGTCTGCTGCATGGCATTCTGGCGCGCGCGTGCGTGCGTGCGTGCGTGTGCCGCGTTCAGGCCCGGGTGCGGGCCGCCTCACCCGCGTGAGGTCGACGTTGAGGTCCGGGATAGAGCTGAGGCCCCCATCCATCATGGAGGCCTGGGACGGGATCACCCCGAACGTGGGCAGACAACAGAAGTCCTGGTGGCCCTCGTACAGGAACTTGAGGTGGTCAGGCTCCTTGGTGGACATGCCCACGCCGAGGGCGTACAGGATGCACTGCATGTGGGAGTAGCTGAAGGACAATCCCGGCAACTTGTGGCCGACGGCTGCCAGCTGAAGGGAGGGGGGGGGGGGTACAGGTTACACTAAAAAGATACAGCCATCCCTCGACTGGCTGCAGCCTGCAGGAGCATAGACCACATTCTGTATCCCTAAATGGCATCTTAAGTTACCAAAGCCAGAATATACAAGGATGGAGGAGAACGAAAAAAAAAAAAAAAAAACCCCAGGGGTGGCCAATCTTCACCAAAATCATACCACTATCTTTTTAAACACGAAGGGCCCCATTTTGCACGGGCGGAAAGTGCAACCTAAGTGGTTCTGCTAGTTTCATACCAGTGCGTTGCTCATTTTCACACCAAGGATGCACGGTTTTAAAATAAATGGATTTGCACCCGCTTTGCTCCTGTAGGAGTTCTTTAAAAGAGGTGTGACTGGGCACATTGGTCGCTGTGTTGCTATTTTAAGGCAGGGAAATGACATTGCACTTTTGACCAAAAAAAAAAATAAAAAAAAAACAACACATGTCTAGGTAATGGCACATTATTAAGCGATATTTAAGTGGCAGGTGTTAGAAATGTGCGGGTGCACGATGCTCATTATGCTGAATCGTCTGCAGCCTGGCAGGGAATCTAAAATGTGAGATGCTGAAAAATAACACCATTGCCCTTTGTCTGAACATTTTAAAACACCTTAAACATTGTAGGTTGTGTTTCATTTGAACAAAGACAACACTTATTTATATTTTGCGGACTGCAGACCCAGAATTTCAAAAAAAAAAAAAAAAAAAAACACGAACAACACAACGAGGCCCTGTTCCCAGCGGCTGTGCTCATTCAGCAGCAAGCTTGTTTTCTCCATCTAATGACATTATTATTCCGCTTCCGGCACTGTGCGGCTGATCTGGTAATGCCAGAAAACGAGGACACACCTCACTGCTGCCTAATCCCATGCCTGCTTCACCTCCAAAGGCTTTGGCGAAACAGATGCACCCATAGATGTGCTCATGCCTTTTCATATCCATTTCCTAGGGCAAAAATCAATCTAGTTTGCTAAGCAAACGTGCCATTATAATAGCAATCCGCCCTGGACTCATGCACCGCTGTTTTTTTTAAAGGTGAGGTGATGTGCCATTCCGATTGGTTAATTGCATGGTACGCCCAAAACACACCTCTGAATAATTAGAGTTAGGACAACTTTTTTTGCATCTCGTGCTGGTGCCAAGTCTGTTTTTTTTAAGTATATATTGCCGTAGCCAGGAGCCAAATGTTGAGTGGGAGGGGCAAAGTTGAGTAGGAGGGGTTTATAACAAGGGTTAGGGTATCAGTAACAGGCATTGTTTTCATGAGTGTCACAAAGTAGTGTCTGCATTAGATATTACAAACCATTATATTTAACCCAGGGACTGACTGTAGAATTTGACCTCTGTGAATTTGACCTCAAGAAAGTAATTAGATCTAACAATAACAGTATTTCTGATTTACAAAATTTCACCCAATTTTAAATAATTACATTTTGTAAATTAGGCCAGGTGAATTTATTCCTCATTTCAAAACTTGAACCAGCATGTGTTAGCTGAATGTGGACGGATCATGGCGCAGCCCACTGTACTCACTGGACTACTGCCCCCTTGTGGAGTGGAGGTTAAGGCGCTGGTCGGATTGGCAGCCAGGTTCTCAGAGTTCACGTCAGACAGCGCTTCTATCACAGTATTGAGAGCCTCTTAGGAGTGAAAAAGAAAAAAATAGGGAGAATAATCCCGCGTTCGTTTCTCTCAGAATCATAACTCAGAGAAAAATGTCACTTCCTGTTGGAAACACGCCCCTTTTCC
This sequence comes from Petrocephalus schoutedeni, assembly GCA_026780765.1. Lineage (NCBI taxonomy): Eukaryota > Metazoa > Chordata > Actinopteri > Osteoglossiformes > Mormyridae > Petrocephalus > Petrocephalus schoutedeni. Next base: position 6,592,798 of record JAODKL010000040.1, read on the forward strand.
GAGGTTGAAGTCGGAGAGAATTTCGCTGTACAAGATTCCCCTGTGACGTCATATCAACAAATTGTTGACTGTGCAAGCTGCCAAGTGTTTCACTCAATTCAGCATGTACCATGGGGGGGTTCCAACACTACAGGGGGCGACTAGCTGCCAAATACACACCTTGAATGCTGGCAGGTCTGACGGCATTCTGGAAATCACAGATCTGGTCCCATCGATCCCGGACAGCCTCGGGGGTCATTTGCTGATTGTGGCTCCGCAGAACGGCACCACGGCTGCGTTCCCACCGCACTGCGATGACAGAAGGGCGCACATACCTGAGGGATCGCAGCAGGTGCCTTCCGGAGTGCTCTGCAGCCGCTGGGACCCTGAGACCTGCTCCCAGCGGCGAGTCTCTCATGCACACCATTACGCCAAAATGCTACAGCTCAGAAACTGTATGGAAAACTTACATATTAATTCATACAGTTTATTAATGTCACTCACATTTTGCAGCCCAGCCAGCTCCAACCTGAGAAGGAGAACCAGCAGTCAGATTTGTGGCAAAACATCACCTTTACAGAATGGGTTTTGTGTTCCTCTTAAAATTGTTGTGGGAAGGTTTGACTTTTTGTCTGGTGGGCGGGGATGCAGTTGTCTCACCTCGAATACACTCCCATTCTCCTGACACTGGTCATGACACAACCAGAGGACGAGTGGAGCAACATACTCAGGCTTAAGGGCTTCCAGCAGATCTAGGGTTAAAGAAAATATACACAACATCATGGGACAGTGAATAAAAAAAAATAAAAAAATTTAAAAAAAAATCACAGAGAGACCGACAGCATTACGCTCAAACTGACCAAGGTAGCGCAGGCATGAAGCATCTGCTGGAGATGCTCCACTACACAGCCCTGCAGGGGGGTCTGGGTACAAACTGCAGCTCAAAGGATCATCCCCCAGGAATAAAAGCATAAAAATGCCTCTGCCTGTCCCCCAACAAGAGGGCCCCATCTTGATTTGCAGGCCAAACAGCTGTGCAGTACATTCCAAAACCTGGTAAGCTTGCTGGATGGCCTCAACATGCAACCATCAAGTCTCTCTCAGGCAATTAGCGCCCAGCGTTGGACACGGGATCGTGCCCCCCCCCCCAAACAACCCAGAAGGCTGGTGTCCCCGAGACCTTTCAGAGAACTGAGTCGAGAAAGCATGTGGTGAGTGAGACAGGGGGCGCTACATCACGAAAATGACAGGCCATTGGAAGCAAGTGTGAGAAGCTTAGGACTGCACTGTAGAGGGTCCTGGGGAGTGGGCGGAACAGACCTGGGGGCATGACGGTCTGCGTGAGGCGGGAGCTGGCCGTGGGGGCGATGCTGTTGCAGTGGATGTTGTTCTTCTGGCCCTCTATGGCCAGCGTGTTGGACAGGCCCAGGAGCCCCAGCTTGGCCGCGCTGTAGTTTGCCTGACCGAAGTTCCCGTAGATGCCGGCAGTCGATGTGGTCATGATGATCCTGCCGAGAGAAAGAGTCCCGGTCAGCCTCCTGTCCCGGTCAGCCTCCTCACCCGGGCAGCACCAGACGCACCACAGATTTCCACAGATGCTGACGGTACAGGACCACACACTGAAGGAGCTCCCTGCGGACCCAAAACGGAGGAACGCACACGGTCACAGCCATCATCCGGGGCCGCTGTGCAGCTCGGGCCGATTTAGCCGTACCTGCCAAACTTCTGCTTCCTCATGTGGCTCCAGGCGGCTCTGGTGACCTGGAAGGAACCCCTCAGGTGCACTTTGTGGATGAGGTCTGCCAGAAAGCGATGGTTGGGGGGGGGGCAGGTGAGGAGGTCAGGGTGCTGGGCATTCCCTTAGCCAGCCCACTGTTAGGGAAACCTATAGCCTTTAACACACATGCCCATAGCCTCAGAAGCCTACTGCCCCTGGGGGGAAAATGCAGGAGCCATCTGCCTTACCCCAGTCCAAGTCACTCGTTCTAGCAAAGGAGCGATCTCGCAGTATCCTAGCATTGGTGAAAATCCAAGACAGAACTTTCATGCATATTAACTCTAAATAAAACATATAAACCGTTTTAGTATACATGCACATTATAGTGCAACAGCAGTTCAACTGTGTACTTACCCAGCATTGTTGATGACAATATCTGGGGGGAAAAAAAAAATAAAAATTTCAAAAATAGTTAACCATATGCCAACTAGGCTCCCAAACACAGCATTACCAGGTAGTAATGTAACCATATATACAATTAATGAAGTGAAAGGCAAAGATTATAACTACAGGCTAACTGTAAACAGTTGTATGCATGCCTCCTGATACAGTACCTATTCTCCCGAAAGCATCCAGAGCAGTCTGCACCAGCTTCTCCCCATTCTCCACCGAGTCTGGTAATGAAACAGCAAGCCGTGAGTCAGTGATATCTGCACTTCTGAGCAGGTCATGTACCACACGCCAAGCTCTCTCAGCTTTACATGAGCATACAGAAATGAGGGATGCACCACACGGCCGTCGAGCTCCAGCTCAGAGAGGCCAGTCACCACACACATGCACAAGGGGGGTTAAACTACACCCGTGTCAGAATTCAGCTCCATGGAAACAGAGCTCCAACTGAGTTTCACCTCGGGGGTAAGATCGCACCCACT